>CM024764.1:100765573-101038992 GCA_014218235.1 Colocasia esculenta | reverse complement strand
TGCACCTAATGCATCTACATTGAATTCTAGTGCGTGGCCAGCCATGTAGTCCTCTACCATGCATCCAGTGTTCTGATGGATTCTGATACTACTTCCACTGCCTAGTATCCAACCAAAGTCTTTTTGATGATTCTTGAATTCCTTGGTCATTCTCCTCCAAGTGTCTGCCATGGGAACTGTATAGTATACAATTTGTTAATCTTCCTCTTCCTCATGTATTTGTCTCCTACCAAAACCTAACTAGTAGTTGTCTTGGCCTGTGCTAATTTTGTCCACCAACTTTAGCATCAATGCTGAACTCCTATCCATCATATTAGTGATTTCGAGACCTCCTAGAGCTTGAGGCATCTTTAAGGCTTCCCAGCCCACTAGATATATCCCTTTTGTTTCCTTGTTACCTCTTCAGATGAAATTTTTGCAAATTCTCTCAATTTTTTTCATATGCTCCTTTTGGAAATTAATAACTACTGGCCAATAGATAGGGTTGGCAGAGAGAATGAACTTGCTTCACCAGCACTACCCTAGTTGCCATGGATAGGGACCTACCTTTCTATCCATTTAGTTTATTCTCTAAGATTATGTGCACTTCTTGGAATTTTTTTTCTATAGGTTTAACATGAGAGATCTAAACACACAGGTATCTTCCAATACTTCTTTCGCTCCTCATGTTAAGAGTTTTTTTCTGTCACTAACTGTTGTAGTGTCCACCGCCGGGCCAACATCTAGCTTGGATTTTCCTTAGTTTATTGCTTGTTGTTTGAGTACTGTAGTAGCCTTCTACAACTCCCTTGAATGGTTCAATTTTCGCAACATTTTCTTTTGCCACCAATAGTACATCTACATACAATAGGTGGTTAATGAACATGCTTCTACTTTTCTCTTTGAACCCCACCAGTCTGCCTTGGTCGTCGTTAGCTTTGTGAAGTCTAGTTGATAGAATTTCTGACATGAGGACAAATAAGTAGGGCAGCAAAGAATCTCTGTCATGCCCCGTCAATTTAGCAGCAAAATAAATCGAGGAGGTATGAACAACGTATATGGTAACGTAAATTGTGCATACAATCGTAAATATCAGAGTAACTAATGAACAATAATTATAATAAACTCTTCACTTTATTGATAATTCATTTAAACTATTACAACCACTAATTTAGAGCCAAAACATAGGGCTCAATGACTTCATTACATTGGAAAAGATAACTAAGCAAATATCTAACTAAATTCTATGATACTAAGGTCATTCCTTCGCTATGACTCCAGATTGCTCATCACTCTAGTCCATTCCCGTTGGTGTTTGTAAGATAATCATTCAACTTACCTAAAAATACAATAACAAATACCGAAGAGTGCGTGATAACGCTCAGTAGGACTTAATATATCATGTAAACAAGCATGCTTTAAGTGATTAATGTCTTGTAAAGTAGGTTAACTAGAGAGAACGATCAACTATAGTCAAGAGAGTTATAACACATGATAACAAGTGAATGATAATTCATTCCACAAAAATATTGCAAAATCTAGGGTGATAAAGGAATGACATATAACGAGATAGCGTGTTTAGTTACATAACGGTGCACTAGGAGAATACGACAATAGTTGCTCTAGGACAGTAGCCATTAAGTAATAGTTAGTCATAACATAGTAATAGTGCAGTACATCTGAACTAATCAGACTAACATTAACAGTATAACAGTCAGAAGTCTAGCCACTTCAATATAGTTAGTCAGAACCAGTGTAATACAGACACCGTCATTAGCCCCTGCAGGTATTTTCAGGTGGCTCTCTACTCCCAGGACTAGATTGGAGCCCCTCGGACACTCTCCGTGCCCTCAACAGTATGCATTCAAGTCAGTAGAGTCACAAGACCCATATTATAGCGCTAGACAGTAAAAAATAGTACAAACGATAGGTGCCACAATAGCTCAAAGAGTCTTAAGAGAGTACTTGATGAATAGACGAGATAGTAGAGCGAACGTGAATAGATGAGAGTACAAAGATAGTAGATCAGATAGGGGTATAATCATAAAATAACATTAAACCACGATAGTCACAGTTGCCCGGCACGGCAGTCTGGTAGAAGGTCACCACCGCCCATTAGCCGTGCCACAAACACATGCTAGATGGTCCGACATGATCACAAGATAAGAGAGACACACTAAGGCCATTTGGATCATGCTGATCCCTAATGTGTAACAGGTGTTAAGGTACAACCAGCTCGTCGGCTAAGGACGTGCGCCAAAGCCAAGAAGACTTATGAAGGCCTTGACAAGGAGTCCCTAGCCCAGTCGAGAGTATTCCCAATAGAGAGGTGGTCCGTGCCAAGAGAAAGTGTGTAACGAAACATTGTCCGTCTTGCCTTGAGTGCTCAAAGGCAGAGGGACGCGATACGGTATACAAAGCACGCGAGTAAAACGCAAACAAGTGTCATTTAACAAAATGGGAAATTTAGTAATTAATTTTACTTAATTACCAGATATATTATTGAGCAATTTAATAGGGTCAAATGGCAAATGTTAATATTAAGTGTGTACATGTGTAAGAAATCAAGAGAGCATAATGGATTGTGCACATAGCTTTTAAATTAATTAATTCATGTAGACATTACTCATTATTGACTAACAAGTCATTACAGTTCATGATAGTATTTAATTAGGGTTAAAATAGGATTTAAATGGTAACAATAACAGGGTTATATAGGCAATTACAGGTTCTGGCCGCAACACTGATGTCGTGACGGGTATGCCTTCACGTTCAGGTCACGACGAGTATAGTCGTCACGATCAAGTCGTGACGGGTATGGCCGTCACTATCAGGGTCGTAACGGGGGTCCCAGGTGCGACAATCGAACCGACCGGCCTATCCCAGTTCAGGGGAGAGAACACTATCGCGACAGACCAACCGGCCGCGTCCCCCCTGAGGTCACGATGGGTCGGGCCGTCGTGACTTCAAAGGAGTGGCCTGACCTAGAAAATGTGTTTTTCCCTTTTTGGGTTTTGATCCTTCCCTCCAAAACACGATATAGAGCTCTTCTAAAATCGATATAAAATCACACGATGATCCAAAAGTTGTGAAATCAATTTTAAATGAAAGTAGACACATAGATCTATCATCAGGCATGAGTAATTAGATAACAGATAAGGTTTGTGCATACTTTATCAAGGTTACATTTCCGTGACCTAAACATGCGCAGTCGTGGAAGAACAATTTAATTGACAACGAATATATGATAGAAATTAAGGAAAATATGGGTGTTTGAAAACTAATAAGAAGTAGTATTTATGAGAATAATTTTAGGACACGAGATCAAGTACATGCAAGGATTTAAAGTAAACAAGAGGGTTTAGGTGCATGGACATGATGGGGATTGCAACATTTAATTCGCTCTCATAGATGAACGAAAAAGAGCGAAACGAGAGGGCTTTTGAAGAAGATCATGAAGAGTACCTAGGGTTAATTTTACACGATTTAATCTTGAGAGATTGCCTACCTTTTGTTGAAGTAAAGAAAACCCTAGTTTGGTGACGAAAATAGAAAAACCCTCCTTGCTCCAAGCCTTCTCCTCCCTTGCTCCTTCGTCCACAACCTTCTCCTTCGTCCTCTAGAGCTCCAACAACGATCTAGGGTGATAGGGTCGAGATTGAGGTGTTTTGTTTGCTAATAGAGTCTGACCATTTTCAAACTCTTCCCTCTTCTTCAAACTCTGAAAATTAGTAATTATCTCATATTTTCCTTCATTTATCTACCAAATGGGGTTGGGAAGAGAGCTAAATTTGTGGCCAAACTGTTAGGATGGGATAATGGCTCCTCATTTGGATAAATATGGGTTATTAGTATTTATCTTAACCCTTACTATTAACATTTATTTTTAATGCAGATTTCACTAATTAAACTCCCATCTCATGATGGGCTCCTCTCAATTGGGTCCAACACTCCATGTTAGGACCATTAATACAACCCATTTCTAATTTAGCTTAATGGGTATTGATTTAATTCTATCTATTCACCCCTTTATTCTAATTTAAATTAATTTATCACACTTATTCAATTAATTTCTTATTTTGATTTAATTTAATATTATTTATGTCAATATTTATAATCTTCATCTTTTGACCTCTTACTCTTGGCCAAATAACTTATGTGAGCTTAATTGTACACCCCATGTTCTTAATGAGTTTTAATTATCTTTATACTAGAAAGTTTATTCATGGGCCAAGATTCTCCATTGGTCTAATTATCATAATGGACTATCAACCCATATTATTTAAAGTATACCCACATGTTTATTTTAATTTATAATCTACTTTGGCTCATAAAATAATAGGTTCTCTGACTTATTCCTTAATTACGCTGATAAGTCGCATAAATTCTTAAACTTAGTCTAAATGATTTTTCTATATCCAAATTTCTTGATGAGTCATTAGAGAATATTATTTAAAGTATAACTATTATTTTTACACAATTATTACATGGGTTTTTACGCATGAAATAATGGTATGTATCTTTTTAACTAGTTTATATTTATTAATTGATAAAATTTTAATTTATCTATATTTTCTAATTAATAAATTTTCTGAGGTACTACAATCTCTCTGTCTAAGACCTCTAGAAGGCTTGAACCATTTGCTTTGACACCCATAGACCAATATTGCCATTGATGTTGTGTGTAGGCACGCTTGGATCTAGTTTCTCCACCTTTCCCCCAAAACCCATCATATCTAGCAGCTGATCAATGCATTTTCATTCCACTCTATCATAGGCCTGTTCCATATCAAGTTTGATGAGCACCAAGCCCCTGGGTCTTCTTTTACGTTTCATTATATGTTCCAGCTCCTGAGTTACCAATATGTTGTTAGTGGATGAATGCTGCCTGTTCTAAGGACAAAAGGTTGCCCACAATTTTCCTTAGTCTGTTTACCAAGATCCTCACAATGATTTTATAGAAATCATTGCTTAAACTGATCGGTCTATAATATGTTGACCTCCTTCGATTTACAACCTTGGGCACTAAAGCTATGAATGTTTAAATTAAACGTTCTTGGCAAGTGTCCGTAGCTAAGAAGTAGTGATGACAAAGAAAACATCATATCTTATTTTCTCCCACGCACATTCCATTTGAACCTAGAGCTTTTCCACCAGAAATTTGCCTAACCTCTTCCACTTCTTGCATGGTAACTTTCCCCTCAAGGGTTACTGCTTCCTCCGAACTTAGCTTTCTGATTGGTAGAGGTTTATCTAGCTTTAATTGCTATGTTTCCCCACTGTGAGGTCCACCTCTCTTGAAAATTGGACACTAGTTCATGGCTAATTTCCTCCTGTCTCTTTAGTTTCCTTCCCTCTTTGTCGAGTAAGTATTCTATCCTATTTCTCCTCCTGATGATGATAGTTGATAGGTAAAAAAAATGTAATGTTACTGTCCCCTTCCTTGAGCCATTGAACCCTTGCTTTTTCCCTCCAGAGAGTCTCCTCAAGTTGGAGGAGATCCGTCAATCTAGCCACCACACATCTAATTTATTCTTCTATTGCCTTGTTACTTGGTGCCTTGATTTCGAGCTACAAAAGTCTTTTGATATCATTTTAGTCTCTATTTATCTGTAACTATAGATTACCCACCACTTGGCCTTGTTCCACTTTCTTAGAGCCACCTTGGTTCTTGTTAGTTTGTCTGCTAACATGGTGAGTCTCACACCTCTTAATTACCTCTTTGCCTCAAGCATCTTTGATGACTTCCACATAGTCTTTTCTCTGCAGCCAAAAATCCTCAAACTTGAATGGAACTGGGCCTCTTTTCCCAGGATCACCATTCGTATCTAGACTCTAGTAGTAGAGGCACATGATCTCAACACACTCTTGACAAATGGGTAACCATAGCATTGGGGTAGTTACCTCTCCAGTTTGTAGTTGTCAGTCTTTGCGTCTCCGAGAACCTTCTGCCTCCCCTCTTCTCCTCTTCTTTCGTGATGCAGTTAAAATCTCCGATTAATACCATATTTGTGAAAGCCTCTGCAGCTGTGAGAAGCTCCTCCCATAGCAAGCTCCTTTCCTTCCAATTAGTGCTTGCATAAATACCTGCCATGGCCCAATCTTCACCCGTTTCCTCATCATTAAATACCATAAAGACTACCTGTGGGAAATGCACCAACTCTTTTGAGGATATAGTGTTTATGAAGGGGGATGAGCTATGAAATTTATTATTTCAGAAAAAAAGAGGAAATCTGTGCTTATCACCCTCACAATCTGGGCATTAAAAAGACAGACTACATTATATAAAGATTGACTCATTTTAGAATCATTGGATAGGGTATACATTCCAACATATCTCTGCACATGCTAGTCTCATGTGAGTAAAAGTTATGAAAATCTTAATGAGATAACACACGAGCGCACAATTAGAAGGTAAAAATTATGTAGATCTTAATAAGATAACATAGAACTCACAATAATAAAAATGAGACTTACTTTGATATGATGTGTATGTCACCATTAAAAGTTATTTGGAGAGGATATTATAGACTACACTATATAACGACCGATCTATTTTAAAATCATCAGATATAAGATGTATCCCGAGAAAAGTCTAGTTATAGGATTAGGGGTGTCAATGGGCTGGGTTAATTTGAAGCCCAATGGACAGTCCACTCTAGACTCAATTTGAGTTAAAATATGATGGCCCATGGATCTCTTTTGAAACTCATTTGTCAAATCCATCACTTGATGAGTTGCACTCGGATTGGCTCATTGGACTAAAAAACATCAATAACCACCGTACCTACACACGCATTAAAAACATACTTAAATAAAGAAACTGGTCACCACCACACCAACAGTTCCCTCTAAATTAAAACATACTTAAATTAAAATAGTGAATCTATCTACATATTAGTTTGATGGGCTGAAACGGGTCCCAATGAGGTAGCATGAGTTTTTTTTTTTACTTTGATCTATTAAATTTAGTTTGAAATTGGGCTGTGTTATTTTAGTGTTGGACTGAACTGGATTTAGATTGGAGCAGTCCAAGTCCACCCATTGACACCCCTATATAGGACTGAGATTGTATTTTGCCACAAAAGGTCTGGACCCTTTTTTCTCTTTGAACACTACAAGATCTGACCTGGTGGTGGCCTGGTGGGAAACTTCACAGAAGTATATGTATGCATTTCCCCAGCTGGGGTAGGCTTGATAAAAGCGTTGACAAAGATGCTTATAGAAAACTTCTATGATGTCTATTCAAATTGCTGACAGTGGTCATCAGGCATACCTCTTCAACTCTTGTGATGGAGCTAGCAATTGACAGAAGAAAATCCTAGTATATATATAAACCTTCTGTCAAAAATTCCGGTCTAAGAATACTTCTTCTTTCAAAACGGATATCCTTTTGGGCACCTGTTTTCAGAAGAATGACATCTGTGATAAGGGATAGAGAATAATGAAGTAATGTTAGCAATGAAGTGAGAGGAACAGAAACTCCTTTGCCTTGATCCCCTGCATATATATTATTCAGGTTTTGAGCCTGTACTATTTTAGATATGGTTGGCCACATCATCGAATCGGATCGAATCAAAATTCTACGAGATGGTATGAACATGCATAAATATATTGTATCGGTTCGATCCGGTCTAAATAAATCTAAATTTGAATCATAATAAATTAAAGAAGAAAAGAGTAAAGAAGTGTTGTGCGGATCGTTGTTGGGACCGTAAAATCTCAAGTACGGGGGCCAACCATAATTATAGAAATAAGTTAAATTAACACTGTCCTTTTTCCTTAACGATGAAGACAAGAATAATACATAGAAATACCAGATATATATCAGCATTCAAGCTCTTCATTTTAAGTTCCTTCGATCAAGATCAATACGGAGAAAATGGGGTTTGGATATCTCCTTTGACATCAGGTCATGCCACTTTGTGCACTGTTTATATTAAAAAAATTGATCTCCTCATGCACTGTTCTAATAGAAATTTCTGGTCTCACCATCCGAGCAACCCAAGTTGACAGGCGCAGCCATCGATGAAAGAACTGGACCTCACCCTAAATGTGTAATCACATCGACTGAAGACAAATTTACGAAAAATGTGATATGAATCTGACATAGTATATATAAGACATCACAGTTTTATTTTTGAGTACATGCACCATATATATATTAGTCTTCTGGAGACGAAAAGTGACCTGAAACACGAAGTCCTGCACATTGTATAACCTCTTATCATTCTGTCTGCACTGCTTGTTGTCTTGAGCTTTCAAGTTAATCAGCACCGGTTATATGGATATACTGTTATTTACATTTCATCTGAGTCTATATAGTATATTAATTTCTAACATTCAAACAAACTAATAGACGTATAAGCAAGCTATACTGTAAAAAAAAGAAGAGATTTAATTCTCTCACCATATCATGCAAAACTTTGCGCTTTTATAATTATTACCATTAATTCCGTTGAATCTGGCATGTGAGGATTGGGAGGGGAGGGGAGTGGTCCCCCCCCCTTTCCCCGCACGCAGTGTGCAGGGGAGCCCAGAAAAGGCCGCCTGGCCATTTCTGGTAAGGAGGAAGGCCCTCCTTCTCCCCCTCTCCGGTTCCCTCTCTTCCCCAGCTCCCTCTCATCGTCCCCCTCCCTCTCGCCCCTTCTTCTTCCTCCCTCCCTCGCCGCTCTCTCTGTCTCCTTCTCTCTCGCGCTGCTCTCCCTCTCTCCTCTCTCAAGCTAATCTCTCTCTCTCTCTCTCTCTCTCTCTCTCTCTCTCTATCGCTCTGTGCCCGCCCGGAGGAGGAAGTCGTCGCCGCGCCACCGCCACCCGGAGCCGCGCACGGAGGACGCCGTGCGCGGAGGTCGTCGCGTCGCCGTCGCCGCCGCCTGTGGAGCTCGCCACGCCTGCTTGGGGTCGCCGCCGGCGGGTCCTACCGTCGTTGGTAGGGACCCCCTCCCTCTCCGGCGTCGGCCGGACTTCCCCCTCCCCCGTGCGCCGCCGTGAAACCCCCCCTGCTCTCCCTGCTCCCGCCTCTCTCTCTCTCTCCCTTTCTCTCTCTCTGCGTAACACCTCCGGGCCGGAGGTGTTTCCGGCGAGGGGAGCGCCGCCGACGGCCGCCGCGCCGTCCGGCGACCCCCCCCTCCCGCCGGCGCCGGCGCGGCAGTGGCTGGCCGGCCGGCCAGGCCCTCCGCTCCCTCTCTTCCCTGCGCGCAGAGAAGGAGACGGGAGGAAGGGGGAGACCCCCCTGTGGCGCAGTGCGCCCAGATCTGTCCAGATCTGGGTGGCACACTGCGCCCCCCCTCTGGTGCATTGCACCAGGCAGTGGCCTGGGTCCCCTGCGGCACATTGCGCCGGCAGACCCTTCTCGGCCCATTTTAGCTCTGTTTCGCGCCGTTCTCGCGCCGTTTTCGAGCCGTTGTTGCCCCGGCTGTGCCGGTGGTTGGCCGGGGTTAGTGACGTGTGGTCAAGTCATGTGGTGGTCGAACCCACCCGGGTCGGCTCCGACCGGGCCGGTGGGGCCGTTTGACCGTTTGACCCGAACAGTCACGTTAGTGTTTCCGGCACCCACAGGGTGGGTTTTGAGGGCCGGCAGGCTGTCCGGGGCAGTAATATATGTCCTTCGAGTCGTTGTGTTGGGTTCCTCGATTTCTGGGCCTGCCTGGGTCGACTTCGACCGGGCCGTGAGAGCCGTTTGATGTTTGACCCGAACAGTCGTGTTGAGGTTTCGGCACCCGTGGGGTGAGTTCCGAGGGCCGACCGACTGTCCGGGTGGTAATTCTAGCTTTCCATGGTTGACGTCAATCAGGTACTTTAGCGGATATGTTTCCTCGTTGAGTTCCCGTTTCGTGCTTGTGACGCTTGTGCTGACTCCCTAGCACTGCGCCTTACTAGTCTTTGCCGGTGCTGTGGCACTTGAGGGCTTGTCCCAGCGCACGGTGCGCGTTTGGGTTGTTACGTTTCCCGGGACCCCCATCCTCGTGGGCCCGTTGAGGGTGGTCTCCGAGCCACGAGTGCGTCCGTCGAGTGTTTCTCCGGACGAAGGGGAAAACGGTGTTGGACAGCGGCGTTGAGTCGTTTGTTGAGCTCACTTAGTTGGTCCGGGTCCCGCGGAGTTTGGAGTGTCGCGGTGCGGGCCAGCTAGTCCGTTCTCACTGCTCGCCTTACACGGTTCCGGAGCCGTGTTGGGAGGACAGGCGTGGGACCGTAGTCCGGCCAGACTACGGCTTGTGGTTGTGTTTGTCCACGCGTCTCACTCCGACGGGAGGGGAGACCTGGACTCGTGGTCGAGGGTAAGACGCCGGCGGGCGCAACTGACCACTGACTAGTAGAGGCTGGGTTGTGGCTAGTGTGTGTTGTCCAGACGAGGGTTTTACCGTCTGCTCGTGCTGGGTTGTGGCTTGTCCAGACGAGGGTTTTGTCGTCTGCTGGTGTAGTGTGTGGCGTGCTCGGAGCACGTCTACCGAGGTGAGACTGTGTGCTGTGCCGTGTTAGCGTTACTTGTGGATCTGTGTACCTTCCGTTTATTTATTTCAGTACTTGCTCTGTTGTGTTATTATTTATTATATCTCTGCTTAGGTAGTAATCTTGTTGCTTGAGTTACCGCCGTCCTTCTGCTTGGAGTAGTTAGCTTGTTTCTTTAGTAGCATTGTTCTTCCTGCATTTCTAGTTGTGTTGTTCTTGTTTCCGCTGTCGAACCGGTGAGGGGTTGGGTTCCCTACTGGGCTTCGTTCGCGAAGCTCATCCCCCCCTTACTTCCTTCCAGGTTCGAGTTCGAGGGAGCCGGTGCTCGTGTTCGGACAGTCTGCGTTGTGACGCTTCTGGTCAGCAGTGTTAACAATGGTTAGTATCTACTTTTCTTTCTTTGCACTTGAATTATTATCTGGGACTTTGTGTGTATTATTTGTATTCCACTGTTGTTTTTCTTTAATTGTTTAGCCATTGTAACTTGTTGTATATCTCACTAGACATATTTCTAACCCTTCCGGGTCTTCAGATCCGTGGGTGGCGGTCCAAGGGTCGGGTACTCGGAGGGTTCTGGGTATCGGATTCTTGGGTCGTTACAGACTCAAAGTATATAATACTCTACTTGCAATGGATATCATACACAATACCCACTGGTCATTGTTAACAGAGAAGTCAACTTTAACTGCGAATTTAACTTACGACTCCCCCCCACCCCCACTGAACAAAGATTAACGAAATCATAAACCCAAGGACCAATATGTCCGTATATTTATATATACAAGTATATGTATTCTGATGTTACAGACAAACGAAGACTTTCTAACCTAAATGTCACCTTCCTAAACTTGAAAGCTAGTCACTGGACGTGGGAAAGGTCGACCAATTCTCTCTTATTTTATCCCGTGATGAGGCCAATTATTTTATGAAGTTTCTCCAACTGTTACATCAAACCTGCATTTGTTCATCAAATCTCTCTCTCTCTCTCTCTCTCTCTCTCTCTCTCTCTCTCTCTCTCTCTCCCTCCCTCCCTCCAATTGACAAAATCGTTGTGGTTACGTTTGATGGAATAGTCAGTCCACGCGGTCTTGTAGACTATTTCTTCCATTCTCATCTTCCTTCTTTCTTGCGTAGATATATATGCTATATATATATGTAGTTAAACATGAGGTGGGCGTGGGCTGGAGACCCTCACCTCTTACATATGCGTTGACCATCATCTACAAAAAAAAGAACTCAATTATTGACGCCTATAGATCACCAAAACTCTCTTCCCAACCATGAAATAGCACATCGCCCTCGAATTGTAAACAGACAGACATGTATAAAAGGTCATTCTTGGGGGGCCAACTTGGAGAATAAAGTTAATTTCCAACTTCATACATATCATTTTGGAATGGAAGAACAACATTTGACACAGTTGACATCTCTTTCTCTCTCTGTCTCTCTCTCTCAAAATAATTAGGACACGTACCCCCTGGCGAGTTGGAGGTTTGACTCTTCGAAATAGGGAGTTCTAAGTCTTCCATTTCAAGGACCATCACACATTAATGATAAATTAACTCTTTTACAATCATGGAGCAGGTGATATATATGAGTCTCCTAACTTGTCAAGCTAGCTAGCTAGTATGGAAATTTTCGATTAGAAATTAATAGAGAGACTTAACATCGATCTTTCCTTCTAATATTGTGCCCATTAATATCGATAGCGCCGGACAAATCATGGGTCTTTTTGTTTGAAAATTTACGGGTTTCTTGCTCCCTGTCTTTAGAAGTCTCATTGCCGACATCAAGGATGAAAGTGGAAGATAGAAGAAGACATCACCGGCAGCTCCTCGATAAGGAGTCGTCCCTGATTGCTGCCAAGAGCAATTTTAAAAAGGATTGTTGCAGTACTGCAAGGCTTTTGGCAGACTATAAATATATATATATATATATATATATCTAATCCAGCTGCTGAAACCATGGAAATTAAGAACCCTAAAGAAGCAGTATTGGAGCCATGGCGTGAGCGTGATGATCCACCAGGCCAATGACGCCATTTCTCTCACCGTCACAGACACCAACTTAATGAGCTTTAAGCCGTCCTTGGGCAACAAGCGAACACCTTCTCACCGCCTCACTCGGGCGGCATGCCCAGATTAATTAGTTAAATACCGACATCCACGGATCACTCATACGTCATGGAGGAAGATGCAAGCTGTGCACCAAAATTTGCTCAAGCAGAAGTCAGCAAAGTTAGGTCCAAATCAGGGATCCCTAGTCCTGTAGGGTGCATGTGTGTTTACGTGACATGAGCTGGCCGTGTCAACCATGAGGCATGCATATGCATGCATGCATGTGAGATCAGAGGAAGAAAACTTCCAATTGTTAGGTCATTCTTTGTGCAATTAATCCCGGCCCCCCACGCAGCAGACAGAACTAGACAAGAAAGAAGAAGAAGAAGAAGAAGAAGACTACCACGAGGATCGGAAGAGACATCTATTTAATGGGGAGTCCTGCATGACGTGCGAGGCCCCGCGCGTAGACCGGGTGCAAACGCAGCAGACTCGCTCAAACTTCGGAGAGAGAGATTTAATGCTTGTCCGGGGAGTGGATCAGTTATTGTATACGTATAAATATTAAATGGAGTCTACATTAAGCTAAGTCTGCATTGATAACGCTATCTTAGGAGATAATTAGATTTTATTTGTATATGTTTAGGATGAATAGTATCCTTCTATCAACTGTCCCGATTCTCAAAAACTTTGGGAACTTAAACGTCAAATTTTTTTGAGTACTTCCATAATGATTCCAAGTGTCATTTTTAGATGTAGAATTCTAATACAGCTATTAATTAGGGTGACACCACCATTTACAGATTGTCACTTACTTTATGAATAGCAATGGGGTGAAAAAGCTTGTACGTGTAATACTCTAAAAATATGTATAATATCACTAAATAAGGATTTATGTAAAACCATCCTCTCTCCCTGTTAGGCACTGTGCCATCATGTGTCTTCTGACTACGCAGGGGCGGACCCACGTTAATGGTGGGGTGGCCATGCCCCCCCCCCCCCCCTCATCATTTTGGCTTTCTTTATTTATTTATTATTTTTTGTATTAAAATTTTTTAAAAATTTTCAAATTGGCCCCCCTTATGTTTCATCCTGTAATATTTTCTTATTTCGGCCCCCCCTTATGTTTCATCCTGCATCCGCCCCTAGACGTACGATACTATGGAAGGATATCTAAGAAGAAAAATGGTTTAGTAACACCATTTGATAACATATTAAAGTAACACACCAATCAAAGTACACCACAACCTCATCATTTATGAGGTGTTTTTAACTTTTTTATTCAAGTTGCTGATGTGGCTCAATTTTAATGGTGATGTTACTAAATGATGTTACCAAATAGTGTTACAAAATTGTTTCTCATCTAAGAATAGAGAAAGACTTATTACACTTGTACATTGCACATGTGGCACCCCTCACATGAGGAGTGATAAAGTGACAAATTGTTGGATGTCACATAGATTTGTTGTCTAGTCAATGTGAAAGTGCAATAAATCTTTCTCCTAAGAATAACATTTCGAAAATTATATATGCAAAAGAATTATTTTTGCAACTCTCTCTTTAAGTTAAGTTTGAAATGGCATCAGGATGAGTTAAGGAGGAGACTTGGTCCATCGCGGCATCCAATGTCACCTTCATGGACCGGTACAGACACGTTTAGAAACGTCTTGGGATGATGACAGGGAAAACTGTTATATTCCTTATGAAAATCTTGCTGGATCTGCCTTATTTCTCTCCCCAGTCATATGGGTCATGATTTTCTTAAAAGAATTCACAAAAGAAAATATTTGTGTTTGAGTTTGAGAATCTACAAAATTTAAGTGTTGAGATTAAGAGGTCAAGATTATATGTACAAGTCAACATCCTATATTAATCGATATGAGACTATGTCCGCCAACACTCACTCGCGATCAAGACAAGTTGTGAAAATTAATAATTAAGTAGAGGTGGAAATAAATAAGGTTGGATTTAGATATATTCTAATGCCAATTTAGAATCTACAAAATCTAATTGTTGAGATTAAGAGACTCAAGATTATATACACAGGGCCACAATCTATATAAATCAATATGAGACTATGCCCACCACTATATATATATATATATATTATGTTGAGGTCAGCTCATCTAAGACCATAGGAGGCTATTCTCTTATCAGATAGATGAAAATGGAATTAGGAAGTTAGCATGGTTTTTTTTTTTTTTAACTTTAAGTTTAGTTACCTTTAAAAGAAAACATTAAACTATATGTAAAAAAGAGCTATTATGTGTACGTGAATGTTCGACTTCAAAGCCATAGCCTCCAAATTTTTGCACTAGAGGGGGTCGGGAAGAAATTAATGAGACCATAAAAGAGGGACTGACTCATGCATGTACTATCCATAATATACATGTATCTTAATTTACTTGTTTTTTTGGATAATGAAACCAAATAAAACTTGTCAAACAGTAAAAAAATTGAAAGGTTTCATCACCCGCCAATCCCGGCCCTCTTTCTTACCTTTCTTTCTATTCTTTCTTCCTTTCTTTGAAATTTTCTTCCTTACTTTGAAACTTTCTTTATAAGGTCCAAAAATTATAGTTTGTCTTTTCCAAGATTTCTCGATGTCCGATTAATGAAGTAATCAGATAGGCGGAATGTTCACCAAAATGAGCCAATAAGATCCAACCGAAAACATCTAATATGAGTGCTTAATTAGAACCCCCTATAACCCATCGACCCATATGTCTAATGCCATGTCACTTAAGATCTCGACCAATCAAGAGAGCTTGGAGCCTCTTAGAAGTTGTTCTGGATGTACATCATAAACACATACACTTATGTTTATCTTAAATTAATTTTATAATAAATTTAGTTTGGATAATTATAAATAAGGTTATCTTTATCATAAACTCAAAATTTCTCCGTAATTACATTTCCGATCCATAAATCTACTAGGTGTTGGTTTATAGTGAAGACTTCTTCTATAAATATGGTTTGATCATGTTTAAGAAAAACTCTAATCATGAGTTAACAAAAAATACGTTTACAATAAACGGATTTATTATAAATATGCTTATGATAAACTTATTCGTGTTTTTAGAAACTATATCCGAACAAGCGCTTAATCATGTCTTTCTAAGATCAAACAACGAAATGATTACCTTTTCCGGGCAGATCAACTTACCACAAACCAGGAGTCCTTTAAGAGGATCCGGACCCAAATCGGACAAGAATCGGATTTCGCACCCGAATCTACGAGGCTAGTTTGACCGGAATCATGTGCCATATGATTTAGAGAGAGAGAGAGAGAGAGAGTTTGAAAACGAGAGACGACGGCGGTGCGGCCAGAAGGGAAGAACCGCTGCCCATCCATGTCAAAGTTTGAAATCTCTTTATACGTTTCTTCTTCTTCTTCTTCCTCCTCTTCCATCTTGCTTGCGAGGCAACAGTTGGTGGGCGAAGGCCGAGCGTTGACATCTTTAATGTTTAGATAATGGACCAAGCAAGCCAAAAAGAAGGGCTGGCCTTGGCCTTCTCTCCTCTATAAGAAGATCTAACCAGGCCAGAGCAGCACGATGTTGAAAGGAAGGAAGGAAGGACACCCCCTCGTCTTGTGCCATCTCCATGGAGGCGATGCTGAGAAGATCTCCGGGTGTTGCAGAGGAGAGAAGAGCCCATTGTGCTGGTGGAGAGGAGGACGCAGATGATCGTATTACCACGGTAAACCTCTCTCCTCTCTCTCGTCCCCAAAGTTCTCCTCTTTGAGTCTTTGACCATGGCCTGTTCTGACAGTTCCCCAATTCTCCTTTCTTCAAAAGATTGATCTAGCTGCTTCTCAAAATCCTCAAGTTTTTGATGTTCCATGAAACTGGCAGATTATTCAGGTTCACTGCACCCAGGACAATCACATAACCCGTTTTTTGATTCTTGGGTTGATAAGTTTATCTTGAAAGGGGTGTAATTTTGTAGGCTATCAGATATAGTATACGTACTCACCTGTAAGAGAAAAGAACTATGATATATTGTTTCTGAACTGTGGGCTAGCTGTTCTCTGATCTCCTTAGATTAATCAATTGTTCGTTCGAGTTACTATATATTTATCCTCATGAAAGGTTCTATTATGATCTTTGAGCAGCTTGCAAGCGGATCAGCCAAGCATGACGGCCGACGATCGAGTTCATCATCTCCAGGCAGGAAGGATTTGAGCACCGGCAAAGAGGTATGTGTTAGGGTTTATCAATGAAGGCCTCATAGAACCGTTATAATCCTCTTATTCACAGTATCTCAAGATCTTCCCAGCATGAGAACCCATGGATTAATCCGGCTTTGACCGCCTTCACTACTGTCATTTATTACTTCTCCATTAGAACCTCCAACTCCATCTACGTACTTGACCTAATTAAAAGCTGCTCATTAAATTAAGCCATTAATTGTGCTTTCTTGTTCCCAAGGGCAAGGAACCGTCGGTGATCAGAGGAAGGAAAAAGTCATGGGTTGGCAGATCCGATGGCCAGTTTGGCTTGTTTTGATTAATTCAATTCTATGTTAATTAGGAACCAATTAATGGAATATAGCTCTGGCTCTCTTCAATGTCTTCATACAGCTGCTGATATGCTACTATATTTGGCTAGGATCCCAAACATCTTCTTACAGTTATAAATCTCTTCTGCTCTTGTCAAGTAATTTATTATGGTTATATATATATATATATTTGAATCAATGCAAGAAAGCTGCCCATAAAACTACCCGATTTATGTTTCTTGATCCCAAAGACAAGGAATCTTAGCCGGAGGAAAACAATGATTAATTAAATGGGTTCTCCATCACATATGGCGAGTTCCGGTTGTTTTGGCTAACTAGATTAGAGAAGCAATTAACGGAACATAGCCGCTCTCTTCATACAGCTGCTGCCGATCATACACTATTTTTTTTGCTCGTTATCTTGTAATTTTTTTTGAATTATATATACATGAACCATTATAATTAAGAGGAAGACCGATCAGGAGAAGATTAGCTAAGTTGAAAGCCAAGATAAGATATATACAACACATCTGCTGATCATCATATATATGTGAGGTATATATATTTGATTTGTATATTCCCCACGTGGTTTCATTTGTATATTGAATCCCATGACCACGTTAATCTTCTCTGCATCATTCCAATCTTAGCTATTCACAGGCGTACGTACGTAGTAATATACGATCAGATTCTTGCTATGTTTCCCCCAATGGGTTTGTCTTGGAATCAGTTTCTTTAATTCCATGTTAATTCTGATCAGATCAATTCCATCGACATGAAACAGGACTTGGCTTCTACTGCTTATGAAAGATCCCCCTCTCATGCCTTGGCGATGCCGTCTAATTCTTGCCCGAGAGACCCAAAAGTCATCAAGCAGGTAAGAATTTACCCAACGTTAAATAGTTGGAAATTAATCGAAGTAGTACTTCTATCTTTGTGAACCCTTTTCGCCATACGTGACTGCAGGAGAAACTGAAGTCTTCTTCCTAATTAAGTCTGCACCGTACGTGTTTAGAGTTGTTTAATTATTTACATTTTTCACGTAACTCGATGACCAATTGGATGAATTGTCTACTTTATCCTAAGTAGGCCAGTGGAAAATAATCTATAAGAATTCTCATCAGGACATCCGGTTCTTAGATCATCAACATGAACACAATCAGCACAGCTAGAGCAGCTATGGTTATGGTACAACTTGACTTTGAGTTCTTAAATTAATGATCTGGTGTGCATGCAAACATATGTGGCCTTCTCCAGAGTACCTTTTTCCCCTTGTTGCATGTGAGGATTGTACTATTAATTAATCAGCTTTGCACGAGGAATAGAACTTTGGTTTTTATGTACGTAAAGTAGACTAAAAGGAACTAAGCGCTACGGCAGTACTCGATCTCTAAAACCTTCTCCTTCGGTTTCTTCAGGATGCGCAGCTAGAGTGGACGAGAGCCGAGATGGGAGAGGTGAAGCAGGAGAACGAGAGGTTAAAGACTACATTGGCTAAAATCATGAAGGACTACCAATCTCTCCAGATGCACTACTTCGACATCATTAAACAGGACCAAGACAGGAGACCTGTTCCGGAGAACCCCAACACCCATCAACGGACCGACGAGTCGGAGCTCGTCTCGCTAAGCCTGGGAACGAGCTCAGGTGGGCACAAGAAGGAAGAGAAGGCGGCCGCCATGGGCGGCAACGCCTGCAAAGTAGATCAGGATGAGCAGATGAAGGGGGTTCTTTCGCTTGGCCTGGACTGCAGATTCGATATTGGAAGCTGCAGCGACCCCAGCGAGACCCAGGCGAACGCGAGCTCCGAGAGTAGCTTGGAGGAGACCAAGGAAGCAGATGCCCCGGGCAAGGTGCTCAAGAGGATGAGAAGCGAAGAACGTGGCGACGCTTCGGAGTTGCTCAGCCCCGTCAAGAGGGCCAGGGTTTCCGTGAGAGTTCGATGCGATGCCCCCACGGTTTGTACTCCATACCTCTTCTTAGTTAGCTAGTGTTAGTCATCATATATACTTTGATAAAGTGCTTCCCAGCACAAAAATAGGACACGAATATTTTCTAATTTTTAAAAGATAAGTGTAAATTAATTTACATGTTCAAGCCTTCGTGATATCAAGTCTAAATCGTCATAAGACAGTAACTTAACTCCTAGGCGGATGAAACTTCTTCCGGAGATTGAACCTAAAAAAATCCATAAAACTAGAATTCATGGGAACCAAGTATATATATATATATATGGCCCGGGTGTGGAAGAATTGATAACTCATCTCCCACCCAAAGGGTGGATGGTGGGTTCGATTCTTCCCACTCTAGTGGAGGGGAATAGGGGATTATCTTGTGCCTCTCATAATATAGTTTTCTTCATCCGGGGTTTTCACGTAGTAAAAAAGTGCAATATGTGCAAATACCATGGTTATGGCAATATTTGAATCTTTGACCTCATAGTATTAAACACTGAGTCTTAAGTTATGCTGAGTTTCTTGTCATCAAAAATAAATATATATATATATTTGTGTGTATATATATATATACACCTTTATTTATGTGCACAGTAACTTTTTATCCAATTTTCCCAGTACTTGAGGGACAGTAGCACGGTAGTTAAGAGGAACCGGATCCAACACTCAGAATAGTCATTGAAGCCATCCCTCTCTAGTAATTGCATAATGAAAATAGAAAAAGGAACGAAAATTCTCATAATTAACTTGATCATTCATGTGTAAATTTAGATGGTTCTCTTTAATTTGCATGTAGTCCACACAATATTGGTCTTATATCTTCTCCACAATCTAACTTGAAAAGTCTGAGATTTGTGTCATCAATTTGACCGGGACATATGCAAACTTTCATTTCAACAGATGAACGATGGCTGCCAATGGAGGAAGTACGGACAGAAGATCTCAAAGGGAAACCCATGCCCACGGGCATACTATCGCTGCACAGTTGCACCATCCTGCCCTGTGAGAAAACAGGTGTTTACAATTTTCCCCTAATAATTAATGGACTAGAAGCTAGATAGAAGTACTTCAACTTTGTTTGCAGTTGTTAGAAACTTATATAATAATGTTCCATGTTCCTCATAGTTTTGTGTTCCTCCAAATACACAGGTTCAACGATGTGCTGAAGACATGTCCATATTGATCACCACCTACGAGGGAACTCACAACCACCCACTCTCCATCTCAGCCACCGCCATGGCCTCCACCACCTCCGCGGCCGCCTCCATGCTGATGTCCGGCTCGACGGCCTCCCAGCCTGTGACCGGCGTCGCCGGAGACTACGCCGCCGCCAGCGGCATTGCAGGCCTCCACCACGGCCTAAACTTTGGCCTCTCTGATCTTTCAAGACAAAGACAGTTCTACCCATCAATGATCTCTTCCTCAGCATCTTGCCCCACAATCACATTGGACCTCACAGCTCCTCCGTCCTCCTCTTCCCCAGCCGCACAGTTCAGCAGGCTGTCCTCAGGCTACCCACCAAAGAGATTCACCTTCTCCACATCACAACCTTCCAACGCCGCCACCAGCCAAACACCATGGAGCACTAGTGCAGGGTACCTCAACTACGCGACCCATCCATACAATACCAAGAGCCACATTAATGTCTTCTCCAACCTCGACAGGTCACCTCAACTAGAACCACTCTACAGTTCCTTAATGCAGAAGGCCACCCAGCCGGCTCCTCTCGCGGGTACTCATGGTTCCCTGACGGACACGGCCATCGCCGCCGCCGCCGCCAAGGTGATCACATCGGACCCGAGCTTCCAGTCGGCGCTGGCATCTGCGATCACGTCTATCGTCGGAGGAAATGGAGGAAGCCAGGGCGTGGCGGAGCAGCTGCGCCGGATTAACCCTAGGTGGGAGGAGAAGCAAGTCTCTACTTTATCGCTCTTAGCACCTTCTTCCAACGGCAACGGATGTGCTTCGAGCTTCCTGACCAGGTCTACGTCTTCTTCGAGGTCGGATTCCCAGCAAGCAAGCGCCTTGATGTTTCTTCAGCCCTCGTTGGCCTTCCCCAGCTCCAAGAGCACGTCTGCATCTCCCAGGGATCATGCCAACTGATCTGCCGTTGATAGATAGACGTCCCTGTACATAGATCTAGTCCTACTTCGAGTTTTGCAAAAAAAAATTTGGATCTTAATTAATTTGGAGCTTATCCAGGGCCTAACAGATGATGGCAATGCCATCGGTGCGGTACTAACATATATATTTCTTGGTTTGCAGTAGATTTGTACATTTCTTGGTTTGCAGTAGAGCTGTACAGTTCTACTTAATTAGATGCCTTGGCGAGACTTGTGAAGATGTATAATTAAGACCATGTATCTATGTCACTATGTCAGTATACATGTTACGTCCATTCTCATGTTTATTTGACCTCCCTCCTTGTTAAGTATATAAAGAGTGGACAGACTAGCATTTTCATCTCGGTGACCTGTTAGTCCTCGAGAGGACCCCGGTTGGGTCGATCGGTTAGAACTCCTGCTTAAAAGTAAGAGGTCCCGAGTTCGATTCCTAGGGGGAGATTTACCTGATTTACATGCAATCTTCGAGGTGTGTAGATTCGGGGTTTTTTTGGTCAAGTGGGGTAAGGGCAATACGGGTACACGGAAAATAGGAACTGCCAAATTCTAACATTGGAGTTCACAAACATCGATCTTTGAATCCACAAAACCACACCGAGATTTCCTCGTTATAAAAAAAAAAAAGACCTGTTAGTCCTCAAAGCGTGGCTGCTGTAGCCATGATGTGAGCTTAATGACACACCATTTATATATATACAAAACTAGCTAGAGTAGCGATGCAACTGGGTGGCAACCGTTTACATTAACATATTTTCTATTAACTCATATTTAGAACTTTTCTGAAACATAATAAGTGAGTTTATGTCAAACTCTGTTTATAGAAGAGTCTTCAGTACCGTAAACCATTAGTACATAGGTTTATGGGAAGATTTTGATTTTATGATAAAACTCAAGTACTGAATTTACGATAAACTCATTTTTATATTTACAAACAAAAGTTATAATTAAAATGAGTTTATAATAAACTTAAGAGAAATGATAGCGCAAAGGAGCCGTACTCCTCCACAGCGTGTCATGTGGAGGGGCATGGCCCCCAATACATTTAATGTATTTTTTATTTTTTTTTACACACAAACAAACAGTGCACATAAATACCTATTTAGTGCACACAAATACTTATGTAGTGCATACAAATACCACAATAGTACATATAAATAGTACTATAAGAATGCACACAAATAGATGTATTTGTGTGCATTCTTATACTATTTGTGTGCACTACATAGGTATTTGTGTGCACTAGATAGGTAATTGTGTGTACTGTTTGAGGGTAAAAAAAAATAGTGCACACAAATACCTTTATAATGCACACAAATACCACAATAGTACATACAAATAGTATAAGAATGCACACAAATAGATGTATTTGTGTGTATTTTATACTATTTGTGTGCACTACATAGATATTTGTGTGCACTATATAGGTATTTGTGTGCACTATAAAGGTATTAGTGTGTACTTTTTGGCAATGGGTTGGGTTTAGAGATCACTCCAACCCATGACTAAAGTTATGCAGGGTTAACTCACTTTTTAGTTTGTTTTCTTATGTGTTAACTCAGTTTAACTACAGTGAGTTAACCCGCTTTCTCTTGATTGCTTTGGCAAGATAAAGTGAGTTAACCTACTTTCATATCAAAAAGTGATTTGAAAAGAGACAGTAGCAATTAATATTGTGTTGAGAAAAGAGAAAGTAGTAATTAATATTGTGTACCGTCAGGATAAAAAAATAGTTAACTCAATAAGTTAACTCCAATCCACCTTTAGAGGTGGGTTGAAAAATTGTGAGTTAACTCATATCTGACCCACTTTTAATGTAACTCACTTGAGTTAACTTTTTTTAGTTACCAAACTATATTTTGAGTTAACTCTGAATTAATTTTGAGTTAACTTTAAGTTAACTCGTTACCAAACTGAGGCTAACGAGTTAACATAAAGTTAACTCAGAGTTAACGCAAAATGCAGTTTGGTAACAAAAAAAAAATAATTTAAGTGGGTTAGATTATAAGTGGGTCAAATGTGAATTAATTCACAATTTTCCAACCCACCTCTGAGGGTGGATTTGAGTTAACCTATTGAGTTAACTATCTTTTTACTCAGGAGGAACAAAATATTAATTGCTACTTTCTATTTTTCCAACACAACATTAATTACTACTTTATCTTTTTAAGTCTCTTTTTGATATGAAAGTGGATTAACAGTGGGTTAACTCACTTTATCTTACCAAAATAATAAAAAAAAAGTGTGTTAACTCACTGTAATTAAAATGAGTTAACACATAAAAAATAAACTAAAAAATGAGTTAACCCTACATAATTTTAGTGATGGGTTGGAGTTGTCATAGATGTTGCGCAGGCTAGAGATGCTCCAACACGCATGCAGAGTCGACATAGCCATATATCACATGCAGTAGAAGAAAGCGAAGGAGATCAAATTGTACCGCTGAAGGAAGGCACGTAACAAATACGCAGGAAGGAATTGTCCAAAAAAAAAAAAGTACGTAGGAAGGTGCCGCAAGCAAAGCAAACGAGGGGGGGAGATCAGCGGAGGAGACCACCAATCTCCCAGCCCGTGGGTTGCCGCAAAGCACGCAATCGCCCACCGGGCTGCACGCGACGGCGTCAATGGCGTACGGGCGGGCGTTGCGCGTGGAAAGCGACGTTCCCGACTGGATTCATCAGGCGTGTGCAGGCGGCGGGAAGGGCGGCGACGACCGCCTGCCGCCGTTCGCGTGCTGGACGTCTGAGACCTTCCAAATCTCTCTCTCTCTAGTTCTCTCTCTCTCTCTATCTGGGCTGACGGTGGAGGTCCTTTAGTGACGGTTTTTTTTTTATGCAACAAGAAAAAAGCTTAGAGAGCTTGAGGGGTAATCTTCTGATATGGTCTTCCTGGCGTCTTAAATGAGGCCGATCTTGAGATGGTAATTTATTTGATTTTATGGAAAAGACAACGAGGTAGTCTGAGAAGGAGCTCCTCAGATAAATTTGCCGACAAGTCAATTTGACTAGGTCTGAGAAAAAAAAAAAAAAGGTAGAAAGAGGAGGGAAGTAGAGAAGATAGTATCCTGACATAAGTTGTGCTACCTTTGCCGACATTCTTTGGTCTTCTGTTAAACTTTGTCGTGGTCCTTTTTCTTTTCTCTTTCTCTGAGTGCTGTTGGGCCTTGGCCCAAATTTGTTGGGCTGAGCCTACTGGTTATTTAGTTATCATTTTATAAAAAAACATTTTAAACATTGTACGACAAGTTGGTCTTTGTTGGGGTAATTTAATTTAGGGAACACTTGTCCCTAACAAATTTTGTGGGGCAATCTTATTCTATTTGCATACAGGGATCCAAGACATTCGTAGTTAAAGGATAACTCATGCGAGAGGAGAGTAGTGCCAAGGAGACTACTAAAGAAGGTTAAGATGGAGAACAAAATGAGTGATATAATACATAACTATGTATGTGATATAATACTTTATAGACCTATGGGAGTGATATTTTGTGTGCAACATATTTTTTTTTATGTATGTACACCGTATTATATACATACTTATCATTAATTACTACCCGAAGATGGGAAAGACATGGTGATCAAGCCCAATTAGGTGGCGAGATATCGATCTTGTTGGGCTCAGGCGATTCTCTTATTGGGCCGGGAGTGACGCCGAATCTTTGATGGCCTTACACGGCCCAGACCAAAACGGCACGTGAGAATGCCACGCGATGACTGTTCAAATTTCGACTCCTCACAGCCCCCCCGCCCAAATCCACATCTCCCGGCCGCCGCCTTCCTCCTCCTCTCTCTCTCCTCTCTCTCTCTCTCTCTCTCTCTCTCTCTGGGTGCACCTCCGATGGATCCGGCCGTCACCGGCACCCTGACGCTGGTCGTGGAGAAGGGGCCCCGGAAGGGGGAGACGGTGGAGTGCAGGCCCGGGGGCCGCGTGCGGATCGGGCGGGTCGTCAGAGGCAACACCTTCACCATTAAGGACTCCGGCATCTCTCAGGCGCACCTCTCCATCATGGCCGCCCCCGGCACCGGCTCGGGGTGGGTGCTAACTGACCTAGGCAGCTCCAATGGCACCCTCCTCAACGGCGTCCGGATCGATCCCTCCGTCCCCACCGTCCTCCGCGACGGCGACGCCATCAAGATCGGGGAGGAGACTGCGTTCCTCGTCAGGATCGCGGGGGAGGAGGCAGCCGAGCCGCCGCCCGCGGTGGGGAGAAGGAGGAGGAACCCTAGGCGGGGGTGCGCGGCCGTGGCGGAGGAGGAACCTCGGGAGGAGGCTGGAGGTGGGGCTCGCGGGAGGGGGAGGACGAGGAGGACTGCTGGTGGTGGTGATTATGACGCCGGGGACGGGGAAAGAGCCGATCCGAGGGTGGTAGAGAGTGTTAAGATGTCAAGCAAGAATACTGCTACAGGGAGGGGAAGGGGAAGAGGCAGGGGAAGGGGGGCTGTGAGGAAGGCTGCCACAGATTCTGGTTGCTTGCCTTCGGTTTCTGAGGAATCTGTGAAAGGGGATCTGGAGGCCGTGGAAGACGGCGATTGCAAGATTTTGAAGGAAGTGAAACCGGAGGTACAGGATTCCCCTCAGATCCTAAGTGTTAAGCGACCAGAGACAGGCGTTTCGGGAGAGCGAGGAGCTCCAACATGGGCTACGACTACGACTGAAGCTCCGGCGGAAGAGCAAGCGAGGGTTGGGGATGGAAGAGTTGCGCCCTCTATGACAGAAGAAGAAGAAGAAGGCATAACAGGGGCCGATCCAGCGGTGGAGAAGAGCTGTGTCGACATGGAGAGCATGACGCTGGAGGAGTGGTTTGATAGAATGGAGAAATACCTACCCAAGGTGATCAATGGAATCGCTGACGAGATAATCTCAGAGATAAAGTCCAAAGCTGAGAGATTTAACGGATACGTTGGTAACAGTTTGGATCTTCGGCAAAGACATAAGGGTGGTGGCTCCACAGGTAGTAAAGTTCACAACTTCTGCTGCCTCTTGCCATTTTGTTCCTCGGTGCTTGTTTTCCATTTTAGAAGCTTAATTTAGCTTATGGAGGGGCTTCTTTCACCAAGCATATTTTGGTTTATGAGCTGCCATCGGTAGAAGAATCTGACGAGTGTTTGGCCATGGCAGGACTGATGTGATGCTGCAGTGTATGCTGAAGTTTTTGAGAGATTTGTGCTCTGGCGTTGCTGCAGATCCATTTCTGCTCTGTAAGTACTAATCTGTATATAATCGTTTGTAAGGTTAATCGTTGGTGGGTGGCGGCTCTTTTCTTCCGGCAGCCATAGAATGACACGGAAATGAATTGCTTAGCAGGATCCTGCTCTTGTGTGCACGTTTCCTCATAAGCCTAAAGTTAATTATAGAGAGTTTCGATATCCTGGCATGGTGATTGGTGAAAAATATGTGTTTTTCTACTTGTGATATCCCTTGTACTTTGATTAAATGCCAACTGATTCATCACTTTTAGCAGTAATTGAGAAATCTCGTTTTCTTGTTCTTGTTTTAACTTTACCTCAAGTTAAGGTTGGTGCCGTATTGTGTTCGGGATTTTACAGTCTTCGATCTTTTATTTTTTTATAGTTAAAATCTGAGTCTTGTGTGGACCGGACCGTCCAAACTGATGTAGTACAAATGCACAATATAATTTGTATCGCCTCACAAGATCCTAGTTTGGTCCGATCCAGCCGTATGATCAAAGCATGCTTCAATTCGAGTATTGAGATGCTTAGGTGCCAGTTGGTGACTGCTAGTTTTGTATAAATTTTTGTTCCTCACTGGAAGATATGTTTGCCTACTGTTTGATCTCCACATAATTTTGAGTATTTCATCTTCACATAATTTTGAATATTTCACCTCCACATGTCATCATGAAACTTTTCATTATGTGTGGCCGGCACAGGGTAATGTAAGCGAAGGCATGGTTTGCTGGTGCGCCGATTCGGGGCGAATCGGGCTCGCCCTGATGCGCTCCGATTCGGCCCGAATCGGGGCGAATCGATCCGATTCGCCTGGAAACTGTTGGGCAGTCATGGTTGAAGCCCCAGTTTGGCCAGATTCGCATGGTTTTGATATTTTTTGGCTGTTTCTATGTTTACAACCTCTTGTGAAGAACATCATGTATAACTGATGATATTTGGCATGTAATACTAACAAACATCCATTTTCATTCAATTGTATTGGAAATTGAGAACAAACTTCAAAGTATAAACATGAAATGTGAAACATGAAACTCAATTCCAATTGAAAAATACAATGAGACTCATATCAACTAAAAAGTACAAACCTGAAATTCAAATCCAAATACAAAGTACAATGAGTCTAGTATCCCCAATATCCCTGCTGATATGGATCATATGTACCCCACTGGGGTTGGACAGACTCATCCGACTCTGAGGGCAGCTCCCCAATAAGATGATAACTTTTGGTTCGAGACACAAATGAACGGAACTCATCCCAAGTCATCATGGTGTTGTATCTGCTCCGAAACTCCCTCACAAAGTGGTCCCACACCTCGCATCCAGGACGGACTATCCTCAAACTCGCCATTTGCACATCCTCTGCAGAAGCATCAATCTGCTGAATAGGAACAGGAATAGGAACATGAACATGAACAAACGGAGGAGGATGAAAATATGGTGCTGGGTAGCCTGTGTGGCGTACCCACTATAGCCACTATAGCCACTAGAGTAGCCTGTGTCGGACTCTGGCTGATAACTATGTCCCCCATATCCATAGGATCCCACAGACTCATTGTACTCATTCTTTCAAAATCAGACATCATAGTGTTATAGCTATCACTATCCACTGCTGCACCTTCTGCACGACCACCTCCCCTAACCCTTCGCCTTCTATTGTACTTCACTGGGCCGCCATGATGCTCCTCCGCTGTGAATGCTCCCCCATCTCCATCATTACCCCCGCCCCCTCCCCTTCTCCAACATTACCATCGCCCCCTCCCCCATCTCCATCACCTCCCCCTACAGACCCACCCGGTGAACCAGTTGTCATGGAGTCATGGGAGCGGCTGCTGGGTAATCGGGGCGAATCCTCTGGAGGTGTTCCTCTGCATTTGGATCCAATGTTTCTAAATCTGCAATGTCAAGTGGATCTACAGAAGGGGCAGCCAATTTTTTCCCTTTCTTGGATCCCCAGGGTAACCACTCTTTTTCTTTTGTGCTGGGGCGGTTGGCTCTGTAATGACAATGCCTTTGGCTGGGCCACCTGCTGGACCTATGTCCTTCCCCTTTCCTTTCTTTGGTTGGGATGTCGCCACCGCCTTTTTCCTTTTGCAGCTTGGGAGAGAGCAGCAGGTTCCTTATGTGATCCCTTCCTTCTTGGTTCTGCGGAAACAATTGCTTGTGCTTCTCTCATAAACTCTGAGTGGGCTGACGGGCCTAAATTCATCAATCTTTCAAACTCTGCATCATCATCAACAATTGCACCACCTGCAATAGTCCACAACATCACAAATTATACAACAGACAATGACAAAACAAAGAATGAACATGTTTAACAAATTAGAACTACTGTCTCACCTCTTGGCCCAATTGATAATTCGCCAAGAAGATCTACCTCATCTTCTTCTTCGGCCCGAAATTGACTAGAATGTGGTTGGCCCCCCCCTCCCACATCTCCATCACCCCCCTCCTCCGTTCTGCAGCTTCGATAGCCTTAGCTAAAAATGTGTTTGGCCGTGGTGGATCTTCCGGATCATCTGCCTCCTCATCTAACTCGAACTCCCCCGCTCTGTGGTCGCTCGTGCAACCCATGCAACCATTGGGTCTTCATCATCTCGTAGAAACCCAATGTCAACCGGATCATCCTCCACCTCCCCCCTCTTTGGATCCTCTGTTAAATGCTTCACCCTCAACCTCATGTTATAATGCACATACACCAAATTGTCCAACCGCCTATGTGACAACCTGTTCCGGACTTTGGTGTGTATCAATGCGAAGGTGCTCCAGTTTCTCTCACACCCACTTGAGGAGGAGGTCTGGGACAAGATCTTTACTGCAATTTTCCTCAATATGGGTGTCGAATGCCCAAAGTTGAACCACCAATCAGCTGTAAAAAAATATTGTTGCACTCATTAGTCAATCGTTGAGTTTACTAATATGTAATTATAAAAGGTAAAGCACAGTACCGCCATCAATGCGGTCCCGACCAGCAATAGCGGATGGCTCTGCAAAACTCCCCACCCCTTCTCTAAAGCTCTTCATCTGCCGCAATGAAGTCCATTAGAAAAAGCTGCAATTGATTAATTGACATAAACATGATGTACTTGTATTAATGCTCGCCTGATCAATAGCATCTGCTGCATCCAATGGACTCCTTGACAGTCTTTCAACAACCCGTGTAAAGGCGGCAATCAAGTGATCCTCGTACGATAGCTCGAACGCATAATGGTAAGCAGGATGGAGATAGTAAGCTGTAATTATGGTATAAAATCAATTAGTGTGATTGTACTAAAAAAAATATAGTACCAAGTTGAACTAAAATTTTCTCACCCGCCATATGTAGATCCCGACTCATTTGTCGGTCCCACCGATCCTCAACAACGTCTAAGACCAAGTGTGCATAACGAGGGGACACATCGTGGATCTTTTTCTTTGCAGCTTCAATTTTTGCATAAACCAAACCTATGCTTGGTCTCCTATCCCCATCAACCACCCTCAAAACCTCATAAAGAGGTTCAATGATTTGCACCAGCTTGAAGACTCGGTCCCAGAAATTAGCGCTGCAGATGATCCCTTCTACCTCTTTACCATCAGAAGTCCCTGCAAAAGTGCTGTGCATCCATCTGTCTGTCCTAAACATGCGTTTTAGACCATCTTTATGCTTTAGGAGACTTTGTAAAGCAATGAAATTAGTTGCAAAGCGGGTGATAGCCGGCCGCAACAACTCTCCACCTGTGGACTCTCTCATCCACGCCAACACAACATGATGATTATAAATGTACCTTGTGATTTTCTGCCCAGCCTCCACCACCGTCCTGACAGGTCGCAATGTGCCAATCTCTTTCAACATCAAATCTACACAGTGTGCTGCACAAGGAGTCCAGTAAAGATGAGGATAAAGAAGCATCAACTCCTCACCTGCCTTCTTGTATGCAGAGCCATTATCGGTCACCACTTGTACAATATATTGCTCTCCTATCTCATCCACAACCTCCCGCATCAAACTTAGAATATATTCAGAATTGTGCACTCTATCGGATGCATCAACAGATTTGTGGTAGAACACCTGTCTATCACAATACACAAGGAAGTTGATAAGACTACTCTTGGTCGTACCTGACCAACCATCACACATGAGTGTGCAACCATATTTTTCCCACTTTTTTTTGAAGCCTTGGATATATGACTTGATCTCCTGCACTTCTTCATCTAGATATCTCCCTGCCAAGTCTCTGATGAGGGTGGTTGCACATGAAGCCCTTGTTGTTGTACCTCTTGGATCATACTTTTGTAATACGGGCTATTAGCTGCATTGAATGAAATGCCCGAATGATGCCACCATTTTGCCACTGCACGGCCCACTTTATATCTAGGCCCTTGCTTGTTGTATGCATCATCAATTCTGGTTTGTTTTCCATGCTCCCGAGAATATAAATGCGGATCCACCTCTTCTAAGGTTACACCCGTGGATCTCTTCCTTTGCCCTTGCTCTTTGTCTGGGTTTGGTACGTTGGTTGAGGATGGAATATGAGTGAAGTAATCACCCACATTGGAGTACCGACGGGACTGCGTCTCACCCCCAACTCTACTACCACTGCCACCACTACCACTCCCAACCTCAAAGCTCCCTATCTGCTCAGGGATAAGGGGCACATCAGGTTCGTCATCGTCATCTTCATCTCGTTGCCTTCCCGAGATGATCCTCTCCTGCATGCCCTTGTCCGCCTTCTTTCTTTGCGACTCAGCACGAACACCCTTCAAGTGTTCAATCATGAGCCGCTTCACTTCAGCAGGCACGGATTTACAACCTTGGACATCTTGGTACCCTGCAAGCCGCCCACCTGCAAGGTGCTTCTTGAGGCGGGAGACGCCCCCCCCTTGGCCCGTATGGCCGCAGTAGTTGCACTTGTAATTGTGCCTACTGCCTATTGCAGTCCCGTGCTGCCACCCAATGTCCTCACTAGCAGCTTTCTTCGGTGCCATCTACATAAAATAGTTATTCATTAATTTCATCTAAAAAATATATTCTGATTTTTTTATAAATAAATTCAGAAATAAAAATTAGATGAACATGGCCAAAAGTATGTGTAAGAAAGATAGATTCAAAGGAGAAATGGTGGAAAGTGAACATTAAACACTTACACCATCATGTTTGAATTATTTTGAATTTTTAAAACAAATTTTCAGAAATTCAAAATTAAAAGAAAAAGGGCAAATCTATGTGGAAAATTTAGATTGAAGAGAGAAATGGTGGAAAGTGAACATTAAACACTTACACCCTCATGTTTGAATTATTTTGATTTTTTAAACAAATATTTTCAGAAATTCAAAATTACAAGAAAATGGGCAAATGTATGTGGAAAAATTCAAGATTCAAGAGAGAAATGTTGCAAGTGAACATTAAACACTTGCAACATCATGGTTCTAAATTTTGATTTTTTAAAAATATAATTTCGTTGCAATTTCTGTTTATTTAAATAATTTCAGAAAATAAAAAATGGAAGAACATGGCCAAATTGTGGAAGAAATGTAGATTCAAAGGAGAAATGATGGAAACTAAACATTAAACACTTGCTATATCATGTTTCAATTATTTTGATTTTTTAAAAAAATATTTTCAGAAATTCGAAAATAGGAGAAAATGGGTAAATCTATGTTAAAAAATGGAAGATTCAAGGGAGAAATGGTTGCAAGTGAACACTAATCACTTGCAACATTATCTCCCATGAATATACCTCCCATGAATCCCATCCATCAACAAAAAACAGAAAAAAATGGAAGATAGAATGAGACTTACCTTCAAAACAGTGAAAAAGATGAAGAGAGGGATGAGAGAAGCCCAAGAACACCTCCAAGCACCTTCCAATCCACCTAGGAAGCCTCCTTGGGTCTCCTAGAGTGTGGATCTGGCGTTTCCTTGAGAGAGAAGGGGGAAAAAGGGGGGAAAAGGGCTCTTGCGGCGTGGCTCCTGCGAATCGGGACTGCACAGTCTCGATTCGCAGGGCGTCGGGGGTTTCTTACGGGGCGGGGCGAAGCGGAGCGGGTCGGGCCGGGCGAATCGGGCCGGATCGAGGCGGATCCGGTCGATTCCCTGGCGGATGGCGGATCCAGGCGGATCATGCTTACGGGCCGGCGTCGATTCGCTCCGATGCGGGCGAATCGAGCCGATTCGCTCCGCCGTGCAAAACCATGAGCGAAGGTACATTTTTTGATGTGAAAATACTAAGTACTTTTCTTAAACTGCTATTTTTGCCCTTTAGGGGTGAAGCATCTTCAAGTGTGACTTGTGGTTAAAGCATTGCAATTCGAAGCATGTTAAACATATCACATCTGGTTAAATTTGTCTGCTTCCAAAACACCATATTCATATTAAATATTTGTTCTGTGCTTATCGTATATGCCAACAAGAAAGACCCCCCAAAAAAATCGCCCTGAACGCCTATACATCACCAGCCACCCTAGGATGGAGTGCTGTTCTCTATCCCCCAACAAAACAAAAAATGTAGAGTTGGATTGATTCACATTATAAACAGTTGACGCCATTCCTTAACTTTACTGCAAATTCCAATAAAAAGAGCTTTTGCATCTTGAGTAACCCTCGAAAATATGCAATTGTTCTCCCTCCCAAAATCATTCATAAGGTAGTATGAAAAATGAACCATTAGACTATGCTATCACCTTTGGTAGGCCATTGCTTTTTCCACCGCAGAATCATCTGTCAGACCTTGAAATAATGAGTAATGGTGCAACGAGTCCTCAACCATTTTCGTCCAAATTTTACGAGAAAAAAAGTAGTTAACAAAACTATGATCTAGAGACTCGTCCTTCACCCCACAAAAGACAGACAAGGTTTAAATGTGAGGCAAAAATTGGTGCAGTCTATCTCATCTGGGAAGCCACCCAATAGAAATTGTCCAAAGCAAAACTTTCACATTCTAAGGGCTTCTAGGCTTCTAAACTGCCCATCCACCTGCCCTCATTGTCTGATAGGAGGATGGTAGATAGTCCAGAGAGCAAGTCCAAAAATTGAAGGGACTTCGACTACAGTAGATCCTTCTTGAAAATGGACACTCACACTTTGTCATGTAGAGAAAGATCAATGACTTGGAAAAATTTTTGTTTGAGAAATGACGAATGGGATCCAATAAAATTAGTTGAAATTCATCAAGATGTGTCTGCTTGTTAGCTATTCAAAACTCGTGTGAATTGCTTGACAAATAATGCTATTGGTTGGAAGAGATAGAGGAGTCTTATCAAACTTTCAACTAAAATTACTTGTCAAATAATCCACATCAAGTTTATTGCCCTCCATAAAGGGCAATAAACTTTTCTATATATGTGTATCTATATATACAATCCCCCGGATCAAGCCCACATGGCCAGTAGCCGAGCTGTAAGGTGACTAAATCTCCCCTTGGTAGATATTAGTATCGGTTCAAATGGAAGCACTTTCTATGCCTCCCAAATCCTGGAATTTATTGTCGACTAACTTTTATGCAAGTACATCATGTTGGCAATCTTCTTATTATGTTTATAGTTCTCAGATTCTTTCCTCGTTTCAGAGATTTTTTACTTGGCTTTGTAACATACAGAAAATTATTTATTATACTTGTGTAAGTACGCTTGTAATGGGATACTATTGATCATGTGAGAGGCCGCAGTATATTATGTTTATCTAATATGAGTACACGGAAGTGTAATAAAGTACCTCTCTAACAAGCATTGGGCATGATGCATACACGCAACGTTGAATTTGATTAATGGATTCAGCAGAATTGTTAAATCGCCTTGCGGAATGTAAGATCTGAATTCTGATGTCTTACATGCTAATTATCTGGAAACTTGTTTGTGCATTCTGTGGTAGAAATGTGGGAGACTGAAGGGAAATCGATCTATGATTCTTGTTATGTCCTACTTTGAAATGTTTTTTGAACTTGTTAACTCTTTATTTCATTAGATGTTTGCACTGAACTGGATTTGCTGACACATACATGCTATTCTTATTAGCCGTAGAATTTAATCTTTTGCAGCTCTCCATGTCATATCTCAGAGTGCCTTCTTAAATGTTACTCAAAATTTTCATGGTTGACCACTAAAGAAATCAGAGAGCAATAAGGTTTGGAGCTTGCAGTTCAGGTTCTAGATGAAATTTGCAATGTAGACAGACACGTCTTTAAACAGATTGTCGAAGGTGAAAAGCGAAGGTTTTTTTTTTAATAACAGATTTTAAAAATTAATTTGTAAGAATAGTTTAACAAAAATATAGCAAGGTTGGATATGCCAAAGGTGCCACGGTGGAGCCATGCGGGCATGTGATGGTGCAGCCCAATTACTTAAGACAACTACTTAATGCATTTACACAAGTGCATTTGCTATACTTAGATAATGACGATGGACAAGTTGTAATCGATTTAAAAATTAAAAATTTGATCTAAAAAATATAAGCGACTTAAGAGTGGGTGGCAACAGTGGGCAGCTTAGAAATTAAAAGGTTGGAGCCTCATATGATGCAGACGAGGAATGAGAAGGGTCTATCGATTAACACTACTCCGATTTGGAGGGAAATCAATTCTGCGAAAATATTCTCGCGTTTGACTCTTTGATGATGAAATTAGTATTTTATTGAACTTAGTATAAGGATGGAGATCACAAGATTGGGTGCAAAAAGAGAAGTCCTGACCTAAATCATGTCTTGTTGACATATATTCTGTATAATTTATCTGTGATTGTTAGTCTTCTTTTGAAAGTGGTTGAGAGGTGGGAAGAAGTGTGGTATTCGATATAAGATAAATCTCCTTTTATAGCTTTGCCTTTTTTCTTCCTTTGTTCTCTTTTAAAAAAGTTGGACCTAAGCTGAGCTCATTAAAATTCTGCTGAGCCCATTTAAAGTTGGTGGAGTCGGCCCAGGGGCCAATAAATTGTTTCCTGTGAAAACGGCCGTGCATGCTCCGAGGAGTCGACAAGGTGTGGAAAAGGAAAGATTCATACGTGTGTTCGACGTTCTCGATTGGTGAGGTTAAAGAGAGGCCTGATCGATTCCTAATCTTTCAGTAACATAGGAACTTTATGGCTGCAGTGTTCGTTAAAAAAGAAATGTATTAATAACTCCCAGTAAAAGGTAAGAAATGTGGATTAGAGGAACACAGTAGACATAGGTAAGATGTTTAACGGTAGCCAGTTAATCTTGTACATAATTGGTGAAGGAGATTATACTACTCAAACATTTCAAAGGCGATTAGGAAGCCATGTTTAAGGACTCTTGTTTTCAGTTCCGTTACATGTGAAATTATGAACCAAATTGTTAAAAGTTTGATCTCTAACCCAAAATTTAAATATTAAGTTAGAGAGAATCCTCTACATATAAATGTGAAACTCTTAAGAATTTTTAATATAGGGTTAAACTATAACACCCCTCTCTTACTGAGTCAATCGATTTGGAGTGTATCATGGATAAGGGCAAATATTCACATACGAAGAGACATGGATAAGGGAAAATTCACTCTATACCATGTTAAAAGTCCAAACTTTAATTGAAAACTTAAGCGTTAAGTTGAGAGAATCCTCTATGTACATAGAGGTGAAACTCCTAAAGATTTTTGCGTTCATCGCATCAGAGTTTACAGAAGGGTTTACCCAATTCTTAACAACGTGCCAGTCCGTGATATGCTGTCCTAACCCAAAGAGGCAGGTTATCCCTAATCTTCCATCAAACAGAGCCTAAAATTATTCAGATAGTACCATGAGTAATAGTGGAAACTAATTAATCGAGGCATCGTAAAGAAGCGGGAAACAATTAAGAGCTTAAAGAAAATTACCATGAGTTTAATTTCACTGCCGTACAAGTTTTGCTATCATCCACCAGGGACATCAATGGGAAACACTTTGCTCTGTCCCCAGGATTAGCCTGTCACCATTACACCTAAAATGCAAGGACCTATCAGTTCTCCTGTAATATACCAGAATATTGGAAGTTCAAAGCATGTTTCGGGTGTCACCTAGTATGGAGAACTCCTTACTTGCTTGTTCTCCGGCTCCCCAAAGATGAGGGAGAACGGGTCTTCAGGCGAGAGCTTGAAAAGTTGTCTTACTATGTACACACATGTTGTAACGCTGAGACAAAATAAACAACGACGATTAAATAAATGTCGAAAGCATGATGACTGTGTAAGTAACTTCACCAGCGCACGAGGAATTTTAATTACAAATGCTGGAGTTGTACGAGTAATACATGGAATTTAGTATCTGATGTAGGTCATAGAAGAATGGGCTAAACAAACCTTCCGAAGCATATCAGGAGGAGAATCCAAATAAATGCTCCTATCCAAGTTGTTTCCTTGTGTGCAACCCACACCTGCAAGTCAGGGATATAAAATTAAGCAAGTCTACAATGGAGGATAGATCAGCAACTTAGCTGCGAAAATATTAAGATGTCCTGAATCTACTTGAAGAAGGATCTTGATAGGTGAAAGCAAAAAACTGGGTAACAAAATAGCAGGCGATAGATGCATTTCAGCTTGTGGAATGTGAACTTGAAGAACAAAAAGGATGTATGAGGCAGCAAAGCATCCGTAATAGCTGAAACTTTAAAGATTCTTCCCAAGCATGTCTGCTATCACCCGGAGACAACATTGAAGCTCTGCAAAAAGGTTCTTTATATAACCAGCACTTTTGATATGGAAGCAAATGATTTCAAGTTAACTATATGACTAACATCAAGCTACATTCCTGAACGTCTGACCTCAACCCATTACAAAAGAAAACTTTAAAAGGGCATAGGAAAGACACTCACCGCTACAGCCACAACATTGACGTAGAAATCAATCAAGGTCGCCGTCAACCACCTAACATCAATATGCATGTGCATAGGTAAAATGTAAGCAAGTCCAATTAAAGAATGAAATTGTCCTAATAATAGAAAGACTTGAAATGCAACATTTTGAAATTTGTAGAACAGGAAAGTCGAGTTGGGAACAAGGGGGGAAAGTATCAGGATCCATTTTTCCTTCATTTTTACGTAGAACCAACAAAGTGGAGGAGAAACTGATCGGAAGACATGAAGAGGTCATCTTACGGAGTCAGTAGCTCTCTACGGAAAGGTGAGCCATCAGTAAGGATAGTATAGATGAGCGTAGCTAACATCAAGAAACCCAATATGCTGAAGATGATTCTTCCAACCACAACACAATGAAATTTGGACTGTTCACTGACCCTCCTGGAGAGCAACAAAAGGGAATTAAATACACTAAATTGTCAATTGAAGTAAATGGAAATCGGAATATGCTTTATATGGCCAATCAGCATATGCAGGATTAACATAGAAGGCTTTTTCTATCTCCATTTTTAGCCTTTCTAGACAGCAACCAACTAGGATATTTCTCTATTATCCAAGAAAATGATGCAGGGAAACTAACTTCAGCCCCTTACGATACAATTCACCAGGAGAACATCAGCATACTAGCTTATTGCCATTTGACCACATGAAAATAATTATGATATTGATCTTAGCCCTTTAATCTTTTTTGACTACCTCCTAGAACATAACCCGTTGTTCTAACTCCCTAGAAAGGGAGTAACCACGCTCACGCATTTCAAAAGATTAACTAACAGATCTGATGCTTAGAAATCTTTAGGGCCACAAAAATGCTAGCTCAAACTGATACTTAATATCAAAGAAGTTGCTACATGCATTTTATGAATTTTAGAAGCATAAAGCAGGAATAGGAGAAATAATATGAAACGATTTCAAGTATTAATGTGCAAGTCATGTTTTCCACACACAGCAGTGTTTTGACTTGCCTGACATTATGATGCTGCAATACATGGTACACTGGATCTTGCCTTGAGTCTTGAGAAGAGAAGCTAAAAAGCTGCAAGACTACATAGGTGCAAGTTGTAATGCTGAGAACATAGAAGTGATGGTCAGTAATGAATCCGTAGAGGAAAGAAACAAAAACATTCTTGAAGCATCTTTCACTTAATCAAAAGAGTAGGACAAAGAAGGACTAACTACGCCGTGATCAAATTAGACTATTGACACAAGGACACATCTGGCTACAACTGACTGCAATACGGATTCTCCTTTGGAGAAAGACACCGAAGAGGAAAAGGGCCATATCCCTTTCCTACGACATATAAATGGATGGTCTTATGAACTTCCAATGACAATGAACTAATGATTAGATGCGAGCAGGAGTATACAGAAAACTAGGAAACCAACTTCCAGAAACTGGACATGGTGAATAACAAACGAAATCGGCCTACAATTTGAAGCCCTCTGTTTCAACGAAATCAATAGCTTGCCAATAAGAAACTGGGCATAATTCAAAATTCCAACGTAGTTACAACAGTTTATTATGAAAAAGCACTTTTAGAAACGGGCAAATAACGTTTCAAAGGAGTCAATAAAACAGAATATAATGATAAGCAAGCATAATTAATTCCATGACACTTTTCTAGCAACATATACATGGAAGGACTAAAATGGAAGGGAGGCAAACCTGCCTAGGCAGATCAACAGAATGATCCATATGCATGTGCTGATCCAACTTGATTCCTTGAAGGCGATCCAGACCTGAGATGTCATATTGTGAACACAGCTTCAGACCATAAAAACTAGCCTAAGAATGAAGAGTTTGTATGTGCATAGACACCACGTTATGCTTTTGAACCAGACATGAAGATGTGCCAAACAGCTCATAAAAGTTCTGCAGTATTAGCAGCCTCTATGCTTGTCGACAAGTAACTATGATGAAGAGCAGCACAATAAGTGACCTAAACTTCGATCACATCATGATAACTGCACTCTGGAATATACAGGGTTCATGGCCATGTAGGCAACCGTAGCGTTCATCTTCTCTAAAAGCAGATCACCAGAGAGAAGCGGAAACGGTAAAGCTACAACACTCGCTGAAACTTACCGCGATGGCCGCCACAGTAATGTAGAAATCAACCAAGGTTGCTGCCATCCACCTACAAGATGTTCACCTCATAAATCCACAGCAGACACAAAAGATGAACTAGACTAGTTTCCGTTCAAATAAAGGGGAAGAAACCAACAATCAACCTTTAAACGTATCAATATGCTTCCCAGAGATACACCAATCAAAGAACCACAGATTGATCATAAACTACAAACAATAGAGAGGATCTGAACCAGAGATCTGGCGGGGGAGGGGGCTGGCGGAAAGGGGAAACGACTCACGGTGTCAGGAGCTCTCGCCGGAAGGGGAGGCCGTCGGTGGCGACGGTGTACACGACAGTCGCCGTGATGATGCAGTCCAGCGTGAGGAACAGCGCCCTCAACGCGGAGATCCTTGTGATCGCCGCCATGGCCGGCGGCTTCTGCTGCTTCGAGAGATGCCTTGGCTTCCTCTGCAGAGCGGAAGAGTGGGGTGAGAGCGAGCAGGGGAAGAGGAGGAAGAAGAACTGAGGAAGAGAAGTTGCGGACGGAAAAGGGAGGGAAAATTGTGGGTGTGCGAGGTGCCACGTCAGCAAGAGAAAGGGGTATCAGGAAGCAAAAATATGGAAAAGTTATTTGTCTTATTATTTGACTTTTTTTATATTAAAGGGGATAAATAACTAATTAAGAAAAATAAAATATTTTTATATCAAAAATGCAAATTTACATAAGAAAAATGAAAGAAAAGAGAGTGAAACCCACGGCCCAAACCTGCCCGGCAGAAGGAGTAAATATTTCTCAATATAATGTGGTCTTCACAGACATATCTTATATGCAACATTTTCCTTCTTTTCACATTTTAAAAAGGTACCGGGGAAAATTTATGATTAGAAAATAGGGTAAATTAATTAAGACTTCCTATCAAATTCTTGACTTATTTGTTAGTCTCTAACTGAACTATAACTCATTATAGTAAGTGTTATTACCTGTTACATTATACGTTAAGCCCTGTTACAATAAAGACCTCTTTATTACAGTCAGAGACTTCTAATTAATTTATCCTAAAAAATATATCATATTAAGATGTTATATATACTTTTTTTAATTAGCTCAAACTATATACAATCATCCAGTTTAAACTTTAAAATCGAACTCCGATCTTTATCTAGATAATTAAAAATTAACTAAATAAATATTGTACTTGTTATTAATAGATGCATTACGTTTATTATTTTTATCTGTCAAAATTTATGTTCTCTATTTTTGATAATTTAAAATATAATTAATGTATAATTATAACTATCGTTGAGGTCTGACGTGGTACAAGTTTTTTTTTTTTTTAACCACGGCATCAACGACGAGTGCAGCTGTAATGCACAAATAAAGCTTCCAAGCTAATGGTAGGCCTACCAAAAGTCCCAAACCCAATTCCTTCTTCGGCTGGGGTTAGATGGGTAATCGGGCCAGGAAGGTGGGCTTGGGCCATTTGGGCTAACACTTGAAGATGTCGTGCAGATTCTGTGTCCAATAATTCCAAGCCCAAAAGGACAAAAAAGAACTCAGGCAAATATTTAAGGGTTTCTTTCATATATATCTCTGTTAAAAATATACTTGGGTTATAATTCATCTTATTTTTATATTTACATCAATAATTTTGTTAGATATTTTTTTCCCAAAAACTCTGTCGTCATCTGTCATGATAGAATTGTTAGAAATCGTCAGTGGAAGTGCATGACGTGACTTTATCTATTAGAACATAGTAAAATAACTTATTTAACTTTAATTTAGGGATAAAAGTGTCCAAATAATAGTCATTGACATATCTGCTAATTAAATATTCTAAGTATATTTCTACAACTCTCATGTGACGGTTTGGTGCAAAAAAAAAATCATCCAATAAGATTTTGGGTGTAAATACAAAAATAAGATGGATTATAGTCTAATTATATTTTTAATAGGTTACATATAAAAACTCCAATAAGTAATGTCCCATAGTCTCAAACTCATTTCCATATCCTTCTGATTGGAAAATATTTGTTACTCGGATACTCATGTATTATAATATCCGGATGTAGACACAAATGTGAGTGGGGGATAGTTCAAATGGCACGGGCCCCACCCGTACCGTGTGGGGCGTCCGAATAATTAACATCTCTTTCTCATATATATATATATATATATATAATATTATGGTGCGACCGTGCACCATAGCGACGACCGTTAGATCAAGATCCAACGACGGCCACCGCTATGGTGCGGCCCGCACCATATCATTTATATATATATATATATATATATATATATATATATAGAACTACTGTTACACAAGCAACTTGGGGGTCACCAATGTGCATGGAGTTGTACATGTGGGCCGTTTGATGGAGATCACGTGGACATGTAGTTCCTCAGGTGATCCAAGGCTGATGGGTTAGCTGCTTGTTTTTGTCTGTTTGTGTCTGTCTTACAGAATGGTGCGTTTTGGCTTCCTCAGGTGTCCTCACATGCACCTGTCGTCCAAATTAGCGAAGTTGAACAGTTGCTGGTAATGGACCTTCACAGAGTTCACCATTACAAGCGAGTAGAAGCTTAATTATAGGTCAACATCAAAGAGGGCTATAAGACACTTACAGGTTATGAGCACTGAAATTAAGGTGTGAAAAGAAAGGTCCAAAGGCTGAAATTAACATTAGTCCAAGTCCTCATTCGGGATCTTACTTGAATCACTATATATGTCAGACCTTTAGTGTGAATGCGAAAACTTATTCTACTTTTTCAATGGGTTTTTAGTGTATTTTTGTCCTTTTTATTAGTTGGATATATATAACATGTCGTTAGTACATTGAACAATGAAGGCGGCAGGCGGCTCAAAATACACTAGACATATATTAAAAAAGTGTGATAAATATTTTTCAATATAAATAATGTGAGAAGATTACGTCCATGCTCGGACTTTTAACATTGAATAATTTATATATATATATATATAGTGATGAGGTCGGTCCTATTTAGAAGATCTCAATGAATGGACAACTTTTGGTGGGCTCGAGTTCAGACTTCGAGTGATGGAGATGAGGAAGAACAAAAATCTATCGAACGGTAATACTACTCCAACATGTAAAGAAGATAATATTAAGAGGATATTTTTCGGATCGACCCTTCGACAATTAGGTCAGTGTTTTGTTGAACTTGATTCGAGGATGAAGATGAAGAATTTGAGTGAGAAAAGTGGAGATCAATATTTCGTTTGACATGTGTCCTCTTTTGTCTCACTTATGACTGTTGACTTTCTTTTAAATGTGATTAAGGGAGAGAGAAGTGTGACATCTGGTATATATGTGATAAATTTTTCTTTAAAATCCTAATTTTTTTCTCTCTCTGCTCCCTTCTCAAGAGACTAGACTTGATCGAGTAGAACCTATTAAAAGGCTGATGGAGTCGGACCTGCAGAGGACCTATTATATAGATATGTAATAAGTGATAATTAATTGATCAGGACCAAGGTAGCTGGGGATGATGAGATTGGATTTAAATTATATGTTATTTCTATTCGCCTCTTTTATTTTTGTTCTAGGTGATCTTGTCACACTAGTTAGAAGTGCATTTAAAAAATAGAATAAGTATTTTTCATCAATATATACTTAATTACCATATGTTGTTCGAAGAAGACGTAGGTATGCATCGATCGTGCTGTGAGAGATCGAAGGATAACGACGTTGCAAGGCGAAAGTTCGTACTTCAACCGGTGTGCGTTCGTGAATAGTCTTTGTACGTAGAAGATTGACGCGCGAGATGACCATCTAGATACGTGCAAAATTACTATTCGAACCCTATGGTCCTTTTGGTATATTTTTGACATTTTAGTGACATGTGAGCAAATATAAATTAATGCAGGAATATAAAAATTAACCGTGACGTTTAATCTAACAATAGTTTATACGCAGTTGCATTAAGACGCTTTTTAAGGATTGTACATGGCTGAGACCATGCCTATTTGGGTACGTATACATATATATACGAAGGAATAAGGTACACATGCACTCATTTGATTTATTTGAAGGATCTGCGCATAAGCGTACGTATAAGGCCGCAGCAATAATATTGTAGCCACTGTTCTATTGTGTGTTCACCGGAAAGAGTTGATACGTACATAGCTTTCTAGAGTTGAACTGTACAGAGAGCTCTTGTCTAATCATTACAACTTAGATATTAATGTTAATTAATGAAAGCTAATATTTAAAGAGAGCCCGGCCTTCCCTAGCTTTGGAGAGAGAGAGAGGAGAGAGAGAGAGAGAGAGAGAGAGAGACCGTACCGTATACTTTGTTTTATTTATTTATTTAATATTTATTTTAAACATAAATTAGACCAAATCCAAAAAATATCAATACAATACACTTTAATTTCTGTCATACCAGAGAAGAACCGATATGACCAGATTCGCCCGATACGTCCAATCACAGTGGCGGAGCCACTTTTACCTCTTTGGTAATGGGTTGGAGTTAAGATAACTCCAACTCATGAACAAAGTTACACATGTGTAATCCACTTTTTACTTTGGTAATAATAGAGTTAACTTTGATCATATGGTGAGTTAACTTATTTTTCTCAAATACATTTTGGTAAGAACAAGTGAGTTAACTTGCCTTGAGAAAAGAAAAAATAGCATTTAATGCTTGTGATGTGAGAGAAAAAAGTGGTTAACTCACTTGAGTTAACTTTGTTCCTCCTCTAGAGGTGGTTAGAAAAAGATAGGTTAACTCACTTTTAAACCACCTTTAGCCCAACCCACAAAAGTTCACTCTAAACCACTACCAAAGTACTTTTTGAGTTAACTCTGAGTTAACTAGAGTTAACTCACTTTTAACTCAGAGTTAACTCCATCCAAAGAGACTAGAGTCCTGTGGACTCCATTGGATAGAAAATTTTTTATTAGTAAGATAAAATTTTACCATTAATAATTTCACTGGATTAAAAAAATACATTTAAAAATACATCCACTGAATAAAAATTTTCGATCTGCCACTGTCCAACCGTGCTTTCAACTGAAACGGGACCTCCTGTATTAATCTTTTCCACCCACAACAGATCTGCAGTAGGAGATGATCATCTGTACGACATATATATGTTTGTGTCTGGAGACCCAGACTTCTTAATTTCTCTTCCATCAAACGCGTCTGTTAAGCACCAACCTGCAGCCTGCATGCAGCCACTAGACAACTGTGGAAGAGGATGGATGAGTGTGACCCTTAATGATGCGGACTTTAAAGTGTAGATTCCACAGACCACTGATAGATATCTCTCCTTCCTCCTGTTCATGGGAGAAGCATTCGTTTAAAGTTCCAAACTATCCTATCGGACAGCTACTCTTGCAGCCTCCACCAAGTGAAATAGTCGAACCATGACCTCAGGGCACAAACCCTAGGCGTGCTTCAAGTTGGTTTCAGTGTCTTGCACCAACTAGTGATGTGTTCGGGGTGTTTCACTGTATTGCTCCATTTATAACTCCATTAGGAAGCCACGCTGTAATTTGACATCGTTATGATGTCAGCTTTGGATCTCTGACATATATATGTATATGCCAAGTATACAAATTAAGAAGTGGTTTAGTGATATATATATAACTCTTTACTTATATTAAGAAGAAGTCAGGAGTTTAACTCCCGTTGATATAATAGATTTATAATAAAAAAGTTATTATTATTTTTTAAGACGATGTCAAAAATTTAACTCCACCGAATCAAATAATAGACTAATATCCTTTTTTTTTCCCTTTAAAATGGCATATATATGCCAGTGCAGTGGTGAACAACAGGAGTTCAGACATGAGAGCTCATCTGAGAAAACGGCTAGTACTGTAGAGAAGGTTAATATTTGTGAAGAAAGCACTCGAAGACAAACTTTTTAAATTTTGGTCCACAATTCTGTACAAATCTCCGCATTCCTTTCTCTCCACTTCTGTAGTTGTAGTTCTCTTATAGGAGGCTTGCTTGGGCTCCAAGAGTAGCTAGCCACAAATATCCTAGAGTCAGAGACTTCATCTGATACTGGGTTTAATTATTAAGTTATCTGTTCTAGCCTTCGTAAGTATTTTCAAATTTTCGTATTTTGGAGAAAAAAAATATTTTAACAAAAATCCAAAGTAGAATCAGAGATGGAAATAACTGTTTTTTCTTCTTTGACTTGTTTATATACTTCAAACACCACATGCACTGTTATCCATATACTAACTAATCTACATGTTTGATATCAAAACAGATTGGGGGAAAGAATGAAGATTTTAAGAATATTTTTAAAATTTTGAGAATAATCTTATTTTATCTCCAATCTATTTTAATATCAAATATGTCCATAATTCATAAATACTTTTGTATTTTTTTTTCTCTTTGGTGTTGGCTAGAGCCTCGAAAGATGGGTGATTTGGACAGTTCGACCATACTTGTCTGCACTATGGTTGGTTATATCATGGACGGATCTAGTTATAGGGAGTGGGGTCACGTGACCCCACTCAATTTTTTTTTCTTAAATGACCATTAGAATTGGAGATTTGAGAGAAATTTATATGAAGGTTGACCCCATTGAATTGTCTCACTGGGGTCACTTCTTATGTATAATATATTATTTATATTAATATAATATATTATTTATAAATATTAAAAAAATATTTAAATGGCCCCACTCAATAAAATTTTTGAATCCGTCTCTGGGTTATATGGTCGGACTGAATCGAATCAGAATATTGTGAAATAATATGAACCGCATCAATTCGATCTAATCTGATCTAAAATAACATTTAAATTTAAAATATAAAAAATTAAAAAGAAGAGAGTGAGTGCCGTACGCCGACCACTCGTTTGGGACCATTAAGTTCCAGACACATTGCCGCACGGCCAACCATATCTACACTTGCTCCTTACTCACTTTTTTTGTTCTTGATCATTTTAGTGTTTAATTAGTTCCACATTAGGGGAACATATGAAAGTGAAAGGATGCTTCCCATGTTGGACGTTGCCCACATCACTGGTACATCTTGCAGTGTTTCTTACGTAGTTGACTTCTAGCGGATATATGTAGATGAGTCAAATTCAAGCAACACTAATTGTTCAAAGTAGTGAAAAATAGTTTAGTTTTATATTAAAAATAGTGAAAAATAATATATGTTTGTATAAGTAAGATATATATTCCTCTTCTTAATTCCCAGAGATAGATCATTTTTTCTAGAAAATGGACAAAACTCCAAACGGACGTCAATATCTTTTACGAGACATGTTGACATTTCACTCATCTTCTGTATGTGAAAAATTGGTTATGTGCACTGTTCGAATGTTTTGTTGCAATAAGATTCACACACTCTTATTCCTAATAACTCTTATTCTTATTAGGAGACTGTGTAGAAATATAATTTAGTCTTATAGTGAAAATAATAAAAAATAAATTTGTATTTATTAACAAGATGCATTCATCTTCTCTCAATAAATTTTTTTTCCTAGAAAAAAAGACAAAATCTCAAATGGGGTCAATATATAGTACCACTACCACACTTCTTTAATTACCTCGCTCAAACTGAATCTTTCTCTATATCCTTTTGATAGAGATGCTCATAAATATATCGTACCACATTTTTTTTACCTCGTTTGAACTGAATTTCTGTGTTTAGAATAACAATTAACTTAAGTTAATTATTTTTTAATTTGACCATGTAGCTAGCCTTAAATCGAACGACTAAATGACAGTGGCAAAGAGTATGGTAGAATAGTGCAAGACTGTAATAGATATTCCGAGTGACTAGCTAGCTAGTGACCACACCTTGTGTAAATGGGAAATTATTGTCCTCAATATCTTAGACAAGATTCACTAATTAAATTTGAGTCGCCTAAAGATCTTATCGTCCATTCTTCACATGGAGGTGTAGATCGAGTAGCCTGTCAATTGTCTGTTCTTCATGTCATGTTGGGGGGGGGGGGGGGGTAAGTATTCATTCAGCACTGTTCTCCACAGGATCAGAATTAGTAGACGAGGAGAAGTAATGGAAGCTGCCTGGTAGCAGCAGGGAGCCGGGGATGTGAAGTTGGCAAGTACGTGGAGATTTTGTAGCCAGATGAAGGTGTTACTTGGGTCATCTGGGCTTGGGACTCGTCAAAGATTCTTCTCCATACATGGATAGGTCGCAAGACAGACATTGGTGCACCTCAGAAATTAATAAAAAAATACTATTGAATTTTTAAAATTTTATTGTTGAGTGTAAACATTTTTATTAAATTTATTTGATTAAATTTTTTTATAAAAAATTAACTCCATTAAATTAGTAGAGTGATCTCACTGAATAAAATTTCTGAGTCTATCGTTATCTCCATAATAACATTACTTTTGGTCATGTCAACAGTTTCCCATCTATATATAAATTAAACTGGATGGTGACATGATCTTAATTCTCTGCTTGGAGGTTGGGGATGGTCGCCTATACATTGGGCCAGTTGGATATGTGGATAGGGGTACTTAGATGAATAAGTAAAAACTTAAAAGCTTGTAACTTGGATAGAAATATTTTGGATAAACTCTTGGTAATTACCTATTCTAAATCCATTCTATATACTAAAATAGAAAAGTAGAAAATTATATAAATTTAACCTAGCTAGCTATCCAGATCCCATTACCGGTCAGGCTAATACCCGCAAGACTTTTGCTCAAGTGGTGCGTCAATCCCCAGTTACTATGGGGAAGGCTTCTTCAATTTCCACTTCTAGTGGGTCATCATCTGGTCGACGAATATCTCGTCCATCTCGCAAAGGGGGTGTTAGAATTTGTCTCCCGAACATCCGAGAATGTTCTCCGAGCCCTTTACGCCTGATAGACAGAATGCTAGCTCAATCTCCAACTTTGGAAATACGTATGAAGGCTATGGCCATTCCTGATCTTGCCAAAGCGGAGAATATATTCATGCCTGGATATCGATTTGATCATCAAGAGATGTCTGAGATGGAATCGGATGAAGATAATATGGAACGGTGTTCGCGACGTCCAGGCTTACGTCCTCGGACAGTTCTTCGGCGAACTCATTCATGGGATAAGTCATCCTTGGAGTTTTAGATTGGTTTTATTCTATTGGCTTCCTGTACTCGATTTCCCTCTCATTGTTACAATCCTTTTTCTTTAATAAAATTTGGCCTTCATGGCCTTTTAATTTAAAAAAAAAAACTATCCAGATCTTTCCTAACTGCCTTATCTTATCTAGTTTTTTTTTTTAATAAAGGCTAAAGAAGGCCGAATTATTTTATTAATAAATATATATTCTAACAATCAAATGCATAGCCAAATACAGATTATCAACAAAATAAAGGCTATCTAAAATTTTATAGATGATCTATTCCATGAATGAGTTTGCCGAAGAATAGTTCGAGGGCGTAAACTCAGTCATCGTGAACAACGCTCCATGTCTTCTTCATCCGATTCTACCCGAAAGTCAGATATGAAGATATTTTTCGCTTTAACGAGATCAGCATCGGACGAAAACTTCATCCGCAAATCTAAAGTTGGTGGTTGAACTGATATATTAATAACATATATAAGATACATTGGACTAAGAAAACATTCTCAGATGTTTGGTAGACAAATCCTAATATCCCTTTGCCAGTTGGTCGTGATATTCAATCTTATCTAGTTATCAAATCCAACGTCAATATGTGCTAGCTGTTGGGTGGAGTATAGCATGATGCCCCAGCAATCATGTTGAAGTCCATGCGTTGGACCACCTTTGTGAAGATGACACCTCTCTTACCTAATCAAAGTATGAATTGTGGCTGATCAGACACCTGACCTGGAGAAAAGACGTTTCTTGAATAAATATCTTTATTAACAATAAAGTTATATGTATCCTAATTAGGTTATCTTTATTAATAATAAAATTATGTCTCCTAATTAGGTTTATAGTTATATGTATATCCTCTATGCATGAATTTGATAGGAAAAAAGTTTTTTATATATATGAAATATATCGTCTTCAAAATAAAAGAAATTATGATCAGTTATATTTCTGTGTTTAGCATTCTTTCAAAATAAAAGAAATATTATGTTAACATGTAAAGAGGGGGAAGAGAGAGAGATGGCCAATGAGGCGGACCGAGAAGGGCTGGAGAGAGAGAGAGAGAGAGAGAGAGATGTAAAAAAAAACTATTTCTAAGAGAGAGTTGTATATGGTAAATTACTATTTTTACACTCTCAATTCACTTGAAGTTGAATTAAATAAATAGAATCAAACATTAAAAAAACACGTAATGAACTACATAGAATACATGTGGAAATAAAATGTAATATATAGATTTGGAGTACATTTTTGAATATGAGTATTACATAAATGTTGGGGTGGGGCGGGCCAATGGGCCATCCATCCACCTCAGCTGCAATGTGCTTTGGGCGCGTCTATTTATTTTTTTTTTACACCGTTAGATCATAATTCAACTGTGGATACTATAGTATGGTGGGATCACACCGCTATACTGGAGCATCACACCCACCGAAATCACTATGACGTGTGTATGAGTAATATTATGATATGCTAGGATCTTTTAAGTATGGTTCCGTGGTATCATCAATACAGATCGTTAGATTTTAATCTAACGGTCTATCTATATTTATCGAGAAAAAATGAACATCAAACAGTATCAAACATCGACTAACAAATATTGAGTATCCGAACACTGAATATAGATGTGCTATAACATTATGTCGTTAGATTTTATTATGCTACGGCGGATCGTACCAAAAGACCTGCCACATTATATATACACCGCCGTACCACAGACCACACCGTCGGATCTCCATCCGACGGTGTGTTTTAAAAAAAAAAAATCAGACCTTGCGTTTTGCGTGCTTGCGGCGCACGAAATGCACGGTCCTGATCCAACGGCCCCAGCTCGAATACGGTAGGGCCGCACCCAGCGGCCTGCCGTATCTGAGCATAAATCATATATATATAACTTTCTCAATTTGATATCATGAATGCCATTATGAGTGATCATAAACATTAGTCAAAATACCCACATCAGTTTTTGGTCTTTTTCTTCATCTGTCGTTGAGTGATTCTAAACACGACATGTCCCTGCTTGCTATTCACCATGTGGTGGCATTTTCCTATTTGGGCGGAGCCAAACGGGTCTCCACTGGGAAGAGGGAAAACGGTCACCGGTAGCGGACGAAAGCCTGCAGAAATTAGAAGTGTATCAGAGGGTCCCGGTTGAAGAACCGAGGAGAACCTTCCGATGCCTAAGTCAGTATGAGACTGTAGAGGCTTGAAGGAAAGGGGGTTCTCATGTGTGAGTCACGCGAGGGCGAGTGTGAGCATTTTCGGTTTTTCCTCCTCGTGCATGGGGGTTACCTGAGCCTTTTTATAGGCGAAGATGCTGAGGGAGTGGGACGGAACGTCCCTTAATGACGCCGGAAAGGGCGCGCCAGTTAGTGCCCTCGGCGGGGAGTGACATGTTGAGGTGCCTATTGAGGAGTCCTGCAGTTAATGCTCCTCCTGAACGTGGGGCGAGGGCGGCGTGGCCGTCATAACTGCCACGAAGGGGCGAAGGGCAGCTTGGATTCCCCTGGGCGGAAGGTACCGAGCAAGTAGCCTGCTCGGTTGGCTAGACCTGCTGTTCGGTAGCTGGGCCCACTACTCGGTGCCTGGTACTCGGGCGCTACTTATGCCAGCGGGTCCATGGCACGATTCCTGCAGGGCCTGTTCGGTAGATAGTGTCTGAATCGAACAGGATGAGGGGTGTCTGGAGACTGCCCCTAGAATCTTAGGGGCGCTTTGATTGCCAGAACGTGTTCGGAAGCTTTGAGCTAAATCCGAGGACACGCGACATAAAGGATGGAGCCCTGGCGCCTTGACGGGTCAAAAAGGGGTCGTACTGGGCCTTGATGGGCTTGCAGGTCCAAGAGGCTAGAAATAGCCTCTACACTAGCCCCCCACCCTCTCAAGTCTGCTCAGGTGTGATCGTGAGCAATTGAGAGGGGAGATGTTTTCATGCTTGCGGCAGAGTGGCCGATCGATCATGACGAGGCGACGTCCTCCAGAGGAGCGGCTATAAGCGAGGTCGGGGGCCTAGAGGCCGCTTTAGCGAGCGTGGCTGCTGAACTGGTGGCAGGCAAGGTTGTGCCCTCAGACGAGCGAGCCGCCGGGGCAGCTGGAGCGGACATGGAGTTCGATGAAGACTGCTTCACTGTAAGTACTGCAGTGCATGGAGGTGAGTTTGGATGACGATGCAGTCGGAAAAATGAGAGTAGCAGAGTCGACACCGCGAGACTGAGCTCGAGCTGCTCTGAAGGCCTCCGAGCTAAAACTTGTCGTAGCCGAAGTCGAGACTGTCGCCACGGCGCTTTACAAGGCAAAGGCTTGGGGAGTGGCAGTGCACAGATCCGATCCCGGATTCCAGACAGAGCTGGAGCTCTTCGGAGCGGCTTTCTACGAGGTCGGCGCTCAGCGGGGGCGGCATCACGACGGTGGAGTATGCCCAGGAGGCCTTTGTCGTCGCTCTGTCGGAGGACGCGGGACCCTCGCCTAGATGGGGTCCGCTCTGTGAGCATCCGGGCTGAGCGCATGCTTCACGATGCCTAGGATGTCGGACCCTTCGACCGAGCTCTTTAACTAGCGTTGTCCTTTTTCTCTCTTTTTCCTAGTCGTGTTCTGTTCGAATCGGGATTCGTCGATGTTTAGAGGCTCGTGGGTTTCGCCCAGGTCGAGCTGAAGAGCTCGTCGACCCGGGGTTGTACCGAACATCTCTGTATTAGGACGGGTACCGCGCTGGTCTTCTGAGTTGAAGAGCTCTTGACCAGGGGTTGTACCGTTCGTCCTTTACATAAACCGATAGAACAACAAAGAGAGAAGTAGGATGCTGAGCAGAGAGGCTTTTGTAAATAATAAGCCTTTAGATTTACATGCCAGGTTCTCGGTAAGGTTTTGCCGCCGAGGGTAGATAGCTTGTAGAAACCTCTTCCGAGAACCCAGATGACTGCCAGATTCTCCTCGCACGCAGCCTGGCGTTGGGCGATGAAGAGGAGGTCAGCGAGGGTAGGCGGTTGCTGGACCCAGAGAGCCTTCTGAAGGAAACCATCGCGAGTGCCCCGGATGAGGGCACTGGCGGCCAAGGGGACATCGAGGTGCGTGATGCGAAGTGCTTCAGTCTGGAACCGCTTGACGTAGTCCCAGAGTACTTCACCTTTCTTCTGTCGAACAGATAGAAGAGAAGCAGTCGTGAGCGGCTGCGACCTCCCGCCCAGGAAGTTGTCCCGAATGGACTTTTTCAACTTGTGGAAGGAGCAGATGGAGCCCGTTGGGAGGGCTTCGAACCATGCCCAGGAAGCTTCTTTTAATGTGGTCGGGAAGGCCCGGCACTTGACCGCATCCGACACTCTGTGGAACATCATGTTCGACTCGAACCCATGGGACATGGTCCGCAGGGTCAGTGGTGCCGTCGTAGGGCGTGATGGAATGTAAGGGCAATTTTGGGGAAGCCCTGGCCTCCAGGATCTCTGCAGTGAATGGGGAGCGGAAGTCCAGGTCATCATCCAAGACTCTACCTTCTGCCTTCCGGATCATCGCGTCCATGCGACGCTCAAGGTCAGCGACGTGGTGGAGGCGTCTGACCAATTCCTGATCAGAATGCGCTGAGCCCTCGCGCCTGGACGCGTGGGTGTTAGTACCGACGTCGGAACGTGGGGGAGAAGGAATCGCCGCCAAATGGCGGGGTGAGTTGGCCTGCCGTTCTGGTGTTCGGCGTGTGAGTGGGACCCTCCGAGACCGCCGGGGCGGCTCTGCATGTTGCTCCCGCCAGGCCGACAGTGCAGGAGGTCGCTAACGCGATGAATCCGCCTGCTGCTTCGACGATGGGGGGACTATCAGGGCAGGCTACCTAGCCAGTTGCGCCTGAAGGCCCTGACAGACGCCCACAAGATGCTGAACTAGGCCCCCAAGTTCTGCTACCTCCTGGGCAGTTGCTGGAGTGCCGGCCGCGGGGCCGTTGACAATCACTCCGGCGGGGGGAGTGTTGTCATTGGCAGGAGGGGCTTGATCACGCGAGCCCGTACATGGCTGGCGAAAGTAAGTTGCCTTGTTGCCAGGGTTCCGGTGAGAGGAACGTCCGCGAGCCATGGCTGAAGTCGTTCCCACAGACAGCGCCAAACTGTGGTGGCGTTTTCCTGTTTGGGCTGGAGCCAAACGGACCTCCACTGGGAAGAGGGAAGACGGTCTCCGGTAGCGGACGAAAACTTGCAGAAACCAGAAGAGGATCAGTGGGGCCCAGTTGAAGAACTGGAGAGAACTCTCTGATGTCTAAGTTAGTATGAGACTGTAGAGGCTTGAAGGAAAGGGGGTTCTCGTGTGTGAGTCGTGCGAGGGCGAGTGTGAGCGTTCTCGGTTTTTCCTCCTCGTGCATGGGGGTTACCTGAGCCTTTTTATAGGCGAAGATGTTGAGAGAGTGGGACGGAACGTCGCTTAATGACGCCGGAAAGGGCGCGCCAGTTAGCGCCCTCGGTGGAGAGTGACGTGTTGAGGCGCCCGTTGAGAAGCCCTGTAGTTAATGCTCCTCTTGAACGTGGGGCGCGTGCGGCGTAGCCGTCATAACCACCACGAAGGGGCGAAGGGCTGCTTGGATTCCCCTGGGCGGAAGGTACCGAGTAGGTAGCCTGCTCGGTGGGCTAGACCTACTGTTCGGTAGCTGGGCCCACTATTCGGTGCCTGGTACCTGGGCGCTGCTTATGCCAGCGGGTCCATGGCACGATTCCTGCAAGGCCTGTTCGGTAGACAGTGTCTGAATCGAACATGATGAGGGGTGTCCGAAGACTGCCCCTAGGGTCTTGGGGGCGCTTTAATTGCCAGAACGTGTTCGGAAGCTTTGAGTTGAATCCGAAGACACGCGACATAAAGGCCGGAGCCCTGGTGTCTTGACGGGTCAAAAAGGGGTCGTACTGGGCCTTGATGGGCTGTAGGTCCAAGAGGCTAGAAATAGCCTCTACACACCACATGTACGAAAGGTTTGAATCTAGGAGATCAAGGTTTCACACGCATCATTTTAAAGACGGGGTATATATGCGTAAGAAAATTTTAGGGTGATTGATAACATTTTTTTTGAAAGCTATGTCTACCCAAAAATTATGTTATGTGTAGACTTGTTCAGATGAATGTGCAGTAATGAGAAAGGAGAGACTTGCGAAAAGATGGAAGAGGCGAGGGACAGTGGGGCGGAGGGATAGGGGGGGTAGGGGGGAACCTTGAGGATGGAGGGAGGGAGGGAGCGAGCTTGAGAGGGCGAGATGGAGTGGAGGATTATATTAACTACTTGTGAAACATAACATGAGGGTGTCATCTAGCTAGTATTTGTGGAGAATAATTTTTATTTAGATGCAGTTTTCAATGAGATATGATTCTTCTCAAAAGATTAGGAAAGTAACTAAGAAACGTGGTAAAATATATTGTTTACAAGTTTGTATTTTTAGTTTGAAGGAAAAGAGAGGGGAAAAAGTAACTAAACACCATGTTAAGGAGAAGATATAGATTGTATATACGATAGGGCTGTCAACGGGTCGGAGTCGAAATCGGAAATGACACTTTTCGCCTCTATTTACTATAAGAAAATCGAAAACGGGTCGAAAACGAAAACTAATCGAAAATATTTAGTACGATCAAATGGTAGATGTATGTACGTAGTATTAGAAGTAATGGTAAAAGAGATGTCTTTGATAATAATAGGTATAATAAATGTTACGAGAGAGATAAGTTAATTAGATTCTATTTACAAATTAAAGAGAAGCTAATTAGTCTAAAATTTTTAATATTAAGAAATAAGATTTTAAGAATATATATTTTGTAAATAAAATAAAAATTATATCTTATCGGAAACGAAAATAGAAAAACGAAAAATAATTGAAAACAGAAAAATAGATTCGGAAAGGTCAGAAACGGGTCGAAAAATTAGAAATCGGATATCCATTAGCAGCCCTAATATATGATAACTATATATATGATACATAATATGATCACACTATTAAAAAAATGATCACACACTCCCCATCCACTAGACAGTGTGTTAATCTAACCATTAAATTATCAGAGACCTTTTCTTTTCTTGTTTAAAGAAATGACGGAAGTGAACCAGTTTATTGTCCGGACACATTCATGGGAAAGCACTTGAATTTAGACATGGACAAACCGACAAACTGCATGATCAAATTTGCAATTTCTAGAGTACTGCTGCATATATATTCTATAACAGAAAACGATGGGATGATATATAATTTCGTGTAATTAGTTCATGTAAAAGCGATAAATATATATATATATATGTATATATATATATGTATATATAATATAAAATATGGTGACAAATATCACTCATTTTACATAAAGAATAATTTTAATCATATTTTCTCATTTTTATATAAAATAATTTTAGAAAAATTTAGCCCACTTGATTACGCGAGTATTACTTAGTTTTTGAGACAAATTAAGCTGGTAATTAAGATAAGGGGAGAGAGAGAGAGAGAGAACAAGTGGTCCGCCGCCGACAGCAGCAGTAGGTATGGGTACTGGTCCCCTGCCGACATGCACCCTCATTACAAGGCCAAAAATAGCAGGTATGGTTTCCCAAACAATCGTTGCATATGGAAGATCTTTTGATCTCTTTGGTGTCTCCAGCGGAAGGAGGCGACTAGTCTGCATGCTTCGGGGCGGACGAGGGAGAGAGAGAGAGGAGAGGGACGACAGAAAGAAATGAGGGCAATTGAGCAGGCCGGCAGCAGCTTCAGCAAGTGACGAGACGCTGATACGCGTACTCACCGCCGCGGGGCCGTAAGTTTCCCTCTTATTTCTTAGCACTGCAGGGAGTTCTTTAAATATTGGTTGCTGCAGGTTTTTGATCTTCCTACCCGTAATTAAGCAATGAGCATGTGTGCAAGAACAACATCAACTGTAGGGTACCTGTGGTATGTATATAGATCGATATTCTGGAGTATATCACGATCCGAATCCACCCGTACAACACAGGAGAGAGCAGATTCGCCTTTTGCTTATGGGCGATGCAGGTGAGCTGTTCTCGGTCGCCGTCAAGCCACAAACAGCCAGATGATCCCACACTGCATGCCCAGCAGCCACTGTGAGTACATGTCCTTATCGCCCGTGGGCACCCAAGATGACCCGCCGGTCGCCGACGTCATGGTCGCTGACGGCGGAGGGGAAGACCGACCTGGCTTGCCGTGGCCGCGGTGGTGGGCGAAACTTCCTCGCCGGTGGGTCCTGCCACTGCGCCCGGTTCCCAGATGCTGCCGTGGGTGAGAGAACTTGATTGGTGGCTCGATCGCAGCCAAAACTCTCTTTGAACATCCCGTTCCATGGACTCCCCATCACATCACGTCCCCCCAACCCTATCACCACATCCATTCAAAGCAGAAAGGAGGAAAGAGACCTGGGTGGCCTAGCTACATGTGTATTTATAGTTTTGTATATACAGAGAGAGAGAGAGGCAGAGACATACATACTTAGACTAGTAAACGCATGGACAGACAGATAAAGAGATAAAGATGGATCAGGAGAGGGCTTGTGATCATTGGGTGGTTTGAAGACCTTAAAAAGGAGTACCTTAATTATGGTACTCTCTATTATGAGAAATATTTACTGCTCTATTGGCCAGTGCGCGTAGTGGACGCACTTCGCATGCCGCGCGACCAGATGTGAGCACGCAAATATGTGCAGATTTGGTCGTGCAATGAATTTTTCTCCTCTATTAATATTAAGAAATAGCAAGCGATGTAATACACGAAGAAGCTGGCAATATATTATATGCTGCAATTAATTGATAAAATAGCATGGCGAATGTAAGATATATAGTATGAACCACTTCATAATTCTGTACTAAGGTGTTTCACTCAACTGGTAAAATAATATCTGCACATGCAGCTGTCGATCTGAAGACGTAGAGCATCATCAGTGATCAGAAGCTTTGCATATCGTGAAAGAAGATTAAAAGTAAGACTATCCTTTGAGCTCGTAGCCAATCGGTGTGATTGGACATCCAGAGGGTTTTCACACCAAGCATGGAGGATCTACAGAGAGATATATATGGGTATTGCACCACGAGAGATAGATAGATAGAGAGAGAGAGAGAGAGAGAGAGAGAGAGAGAGAGAGAGAGAGAGAGATGAAGTGGTGGGCGGTGGGTGGGGGTACATATTGCACCACCTTGTGCTCAAGGAGCACACGATTACATTTAAATATTAGAAGATACATGCGCCAGCAGATGATAGTGCGGCCTGAAAACAGCCTGATGGCAGGATGCGCGGCTCCTGATCATGTAGGAAGATATGAGGGCTAGCTTTCTCTTCAGCAAGATGAGTGGGCAACTTGCGGCGTCGTCGTCCTCTCCGATGGTTGAGACGTCGCCATGATCATGGGGCCGTCCATCCACCCGGAGGAAGAAGAAGCAAAACCCCAGTGTCCGGCCGCGCCGTCGCGGGGAACGGGGTGGTAAACGACGCCGCTGCCGGGCGGCAGGTGGTTGTGCATACCGTCATAGGTGGTGACCACAAAGCTGCGGTCCTCCCGGTCCCTCTCCACCCTCTTCTTCACGCTGCATCCCTCCGCCGAGCAGCGGTAATAGTTCCTGCAAGCACAGTGTTGATTGATCAGTTCGAGATCTCTTTGTAAACTATTTATGGCCACTAACCGATCCATATGTCACATATGAGCTAAGACCAGGTGAAAGACTACACAATTTGAGGCAGAGAAAAGGGACGTGGGCAACTGTGATTCTAAGCTACCTCTTCGTCATATTATATATGTTTACATGCACCTGATCATGGAAGTCTAAGAATGGACCCGAGAGCAGCCTTTGGAATGATATATAAGATCACCATGCATATATGCATGCGTACCTTGGATTGGGGTTGCTCTTTACCGATTTCTTCCCGTACTTCCTCCACTTGTACCCATCATCCAATACGTCTATCTCAGTCTTTGTTCTGAACGCAATTCTATCTCCCGGGTCCATTCTAATTAGCCTTTTCCCGCCCATCCTGCAATCCAGGACCAAGCCCACCAACAGTTAATAAACAGAAGGAATATACACACACTTGACCGAGAAAGATTGCATTTTTAGATTAGCAGTGATCAGATGGTAATCTTCAAACCAAGAATAACGAGAATTAAACTTATGAAGATTTATAAGCACATATAAAGCAAACCTGGGAACACTGGGTGTACGTGCATATATACATATACTCACATGCCATCGCTAGTTATCATGCCGGGATCCCCGTTGCCTCCTGCCGGCAACGCCGGTATATTCCGATCCTGTGATCCGGCAATATTAAACGACGTCCCCGAGCCCTCTGGCAAGCCTCCGTCGTCGAATGCCGCCATGAACTCGGATAATTCGAACGCCGCCGACGCCTGCTCGAAGCTGCCGCCGGCGAAATCGTAGCTAGGGAGATGCAGTAGTGGCTCCTCCATCACCAGGGATGTGAAGGGCATCGCCGCTTGCGAGGGCTCCATAACAGCCGCCATGGCCTCACTTTTGGGGAGGAATACCACGTCAGTCTATTTATAGCTTAACGTTGCACCCCACCGAGCTTTCCTCGGCACCTTCGTACGCAGGAGACGTGAAGCTTCTGTGCTCCGGCGTTCGCTAGCTTTGTGGGCCTCGTCAGGCTTTTGAAATATTTGAAGAGTAATTGACGGGATAAGCGTCCTTTTAACATGCCACACTACTACCGCTCGAAGTCAGACACCATCGATCGGTAGAGGTGGGGATGCGGTGACCGTCCGATTAACATCTCAGCAGTAGAGTGTCGAGTGATTCAACGATGAGGGGCTGCTATACACACATCTGTTAATTTCTAACCAGTTCTGCCTTGTTCTCTTGCTCGATCGGGTGCATGGGCGTCCTTTTACATACACCTGTCACATTAAGACACAGCAAAAATCTAGCAGTCGCAGGTTGTAAAATCAAAACTTGTTTTCATCAGATTGGGGTAGAACCTGATCAACGTTTATCGGATACATGTTTGACCAAGCTTCTGAGGAACGTTCTCCCCTCAGAAACGTACGTCAAGGATATCCACACATATATATGCCGTAGGGGAGCCAAACCCATTGCCGATTAAGGTGTTGTGAGAGCTGGGACATGCAAAGATTGTGGTAAAGTCGCTCTCGAACTTATTGCTCAGATTATCGTGGATGGACTCGAGAGATATATATCTAAAACGAGGAGCTCGGATCTTGTTAACGAAGAGGAGAGAATCGAAGCCGCCAATGTAACGCTGATCCCATTTGTAAGAAGATAAATTCAAAATTAATAGAATATCGATGTCATGTGAGTGAGAGAATAAGGGAAACGAATTAATGTATTCAAAGAGAGGGAAAAGGGGAGACATATTTGACCGAGATCTCTACTTAAGATCTAAAAACTTGACCCTTTTACCTCTGCCTGTAGGTCTAGTACTTTTATAGGTCGAGAGTAAGAACTTTATTAAGATTACTTATTACATTGGATAGATTTTGAGGAGCCTTTGGTTGGGATCACACTCTTAAATGAGATTTCTAATAAGTTATAGTTGATGAGAGTCTTTTGGATAAGTCTTCGAAATAGAATTAAAATTGTGGTGGACTTTGAAATCTATCATCGGATCGAGATCTCTATGGAAGATCTGAAAAACTTGACCCTCTTGTCTCTATCTGTAGATCTACTTTAAATAGGCCAAGAGTAGGAGTTTTATTAAGATTATATACTTACTTTGGATAGATTCAGAGAAGTTTTTAGTTGGTCAGACTCTTAAATAAGATTTCGAATAATTGGAGTTGATGAAAGTCTTTTGAATAAGTCTTCAAAATAAAATTAATTGTGGCAGATTTTGAAATCCATCTTCGAAACACCCAAATCAAGTGGAAAGAGACTCCGAACATTGACATGAGCTTGAATCTTAAATGATGTCGATTTAAATTGGTCTTCATCTGTTATGGGGTGGATGGTGTGAGCATCCAAGAGGGAGTGTGAGGCCCTCAACCCAACTAAAGTTGCTAGTGACTTTACTCCCACATTGGATTTCACAAAGAGTTGGACTGGTTTAAAAGAGAAGGAATCCCCTACCTCAATGCCTAGGTTTTGGGGAAGGATAAATGGTTCCTAACAAATGGTGTCTGAGCCCAATCTTTGTCAATCTGATGTGGCATATCAATACACCCTTTACCTGCTGCGCATGAACGGACGTAACCTTGATCGGCACCTAGCCGACGAGGGCGTCGGCCTTGTAAAGGGGGAGGTGTTGTTATGGGGTGGATGGTGTGAGCATCCACGAGGGAGTGTGAGGCCCTCAACCCAACTAAAGTTGCTAGTGACTTTACTCTCACATTGGATTTCACAAAGAGTTGGACTGGTTTAAAAGAGAAGAAATCCCCTACCTCAATGCCTAGGTTTTGGGGAAGGATAAATGGTTCCTAACATCATCTGAGTTGAGATCGTCACTAATTAAACCAAAGTCAAATTGATTTGGTGTCTCTACAAAGTGGAATTAGCACCATGACCCCTGTGGGAGCAAGGTTTAGGCATGGTCTCATCCATAAGAAGCAGGGTATGCACATCTTTCTTATTTGACCCTCGTTCGATGGATGTGTTTAAGATTTGATTTGTCCCTTGGTTTTAGATTCCTCTCCTATGGCGATGTTTAACCTGTCGTGTTGAGGACCCCGGTTGGGTCGATCGGTTAGAACTCTTGCTTAAAAGCAAGAGGTCCCGAGTTCGATTCCTGGGGGGGGATTTACCTGATTTACATGCAATCCTCGAGGTGTGTAAATCCGGGGTTTTTCTGGTCAAGTGGGGTAAGGGCAATACGGGTATACGGAAAGTAGGAGCTGCCAAGTCCTGACCTTGGAGCTCGCGAACACCAATCCTTGAGTCCGCAAAGCCACACGGGGCGGGATTTCCTCGTTATCAAAAAAAAAAAAAAAAAAAAAAAAAAAAAACCTGTCGTGTTGCACACATGCATGGATTTGACGGGTCCAAAGATAACCATGTACTGATCGATGCTGATTAGAGTATGTCACTTCACGTAGGTGTCTGTGTATAGTAATTAAATATAAGCTGCAGACTGCTCTGTTTCTTTGTAGGGTACGGAATAGCGGGCAAGTTACAACTACGAAGGGGGTCAGGTAGACAATTCCCCAAATTGGTAACCTGATTTTTTGGTCCGATTTCGATAAAAAAATAAGATAGGGAGAGGATAAAACTACCAATATTAAATGGGAATCAGAATCAAATATTTATAGAACCATCAATTTTAAATTGGAATCGGAATCAGATATTTTTGATAAATTATAGAAATCGAAAATAGAAAGTCTTCATTCCATATTCCATTATCAATTTTTGAATCTGATAATATATATAATGCATATTATACGTTACATATGTTAAGCAGTATTGAATCTATTTTTATCCGAACTCTCAGTCGAAAGGTAGCATTTTATAAGTTAAAGTTACTATTAAAACTTCGGTTAATATTTTAAAATTTTAAGAATTATATTTTAAAATTTAATATTTGTATTTCGAGTCTAATAAGAATATTTATGAGTCTAAATTACTACTAAAAATTATTTTAATATCCTAAAAGTATCATGTTAAAGTCCAAGATTTGTATTTCTGAGTTCACTGCACCTTCGCCCGCCGCCCGCACACTGTCTCTCCATATCTACCAACTCGCAAAACGTCTAACATAATACCATGCGGATTGTCATTAATTATCACTGTCGAAATATAGCAAATACACTTGAATAACTGTAATAAACTTTTTTCAGGGTTTATTTAGGTGAAGAAAAATATTTATTATTCTTTTCAATTACTTTTTATGTGTATTTATTTTTTGTTAGGTGGACACAATGTGCCCTCAATATATTGACCAATAAAAAAGCCAAAAGTATATTATATAATTGACAAGTGGAATATCTAGGTATGTACGCCTAACAACTTTATTCAGGGTTTAGCTATTCTAGACTTATGTATCCTATCCAACACCATAAAAATAAGTAAAAAAAAAAATCATAAAATTTACTATCCGATTCTATCCTATGATCTTACTATATATATATATCACTTAACAAGTTACATAAAATCTAACCGTGATTTGGTGTTATTATATAACACTACTTGTACCGTACGACCCCGCAACGACTGATTTGAGTTTCCTATCATAATTATATAAATTAAAAAATATTAGATCCACCGAATCACACTAGTCGACAAATCATAGTGCTTAAAAATTTCGTAGGAACCATATATATATCCTTTGCGCCTTCACGTACACTTGCACTTCCTCCGGCCAATGGGAGCGAACATATATTTCGTCTTGAAAAATATCAATGGTATTTCTACGTACATCCTTGAAGGGACCTCGTGTCCCACACTGTGCTTCTGGTAATTCTTGGCAACGCTGGTGTTAGTACCCTAACATATGTATAGCAAGTATGATAGCATGATCTTGGGATTTATTACCATTAATATTAACAAAGGCATATTATTTATATATACTTTTAAAAAGTGCAATACTTTGTTCTCGGATGTCACAATATTTCTCTCTCCTCTGCCTCCGCCATGCCTTTATATCTCTATCCTCTCCATGGGGGTGTAAATGAGTCTATCGACATGTTGGATGAGTAGTAATTTGGAACTCGATTCAATAAAAAATTAACTGAACTTATTAACTTAATAAGTTGAGTTTGAGCAAAAAAAAAATTTAATTTATAAACGAGTCGAGTTTGAACAAATGTATTCTCGACTCAATGATATTCGCGAATGACTCAATAACATATTCGGTAAGATACTCAATAAATTACTCGTTAACATATTCAAAATGATACTCCTTAATATGTATGAATTTCTTACAATAAATATGAGGATATATATGTATCTATTTTTGTAGAGTTAGTACTGTATAAGTATATATATATACACATATATATCTAATTTTGTAGAGTTATTATTGTAGTATAAAATTCTTATAAGAACTTAAATGTAAAAGACTAAATGTTAAGACATATATATACAAATTATAAAAATAACGGTATACATATAAAATCTAATTTTAATCAAATCATATAATAAGGATATATACACAAAAACATATTTGATAGGGTCCCTAAGCACCACACCTCTTCTTCTTCCTCGCGATAATGTAGGGGAGCGAGCGTGGGAACGGCCGATCCAGTGCATCGGAGGGGCATCGTGGACCCCATAGATGGATCTAGAGTAGAACCAGTGGGGTCATATGACCCCATTGGATTTTTAAAACTCTATTGATGGGTCTAAAAATGTTCATCAGATTGATTTGGTTGAAAATTTTTCTAAAGAGAGTGACCCCACTGAAAAAATTTCTGGATCCGTCTATAACAGATCCCCTCTAGTACTGGACAGAGTTCTCTGACAACGACCACAACTACAACGGAGGAGATGCAATGCGTGGAGGGGAGATGCGCCGATTCCGACAGTGTGTGGATCGACGCCCACAAGACTGTTTCTACGGTATCACCGAACGTGGTCCGTTGTGCCCACGGTTCTAGCTAGCTGCACCACCCCTTGCACCTGCCAGCCGCCGCCCTCCCCACAGGCCACCCTGCACTCGTGGCGCCACTCCCTACGTACCAGCCCCTCCTCCCAACCTCAAGTTCTCATAATCCTATATCAGAAACATAGAATAGGTTGGTGCAATTAGCTTTTATAAAAAGGTCTCCACTGCCCACTCTTAAAGCACAGTTTAATTTCTCAGTTTTTTTACTCTTAATTTGACTTGAAATTTGAATATGTTTAGTTAACGAGACGAGTTCGAAATCGAGTAAATTTTTTTTTCTTTATCCATTGCAAAAGGCTTAAATAATTTTAATCAATTTAACTGCAAAACTCGAATTCAGATCAAATTCACTGGATGCTATCAATATGCCAGTTCAAGCTCCAACTTTAGATCTGAGGAAGAAACTTTCGTCTGTTGCTGACCGTGCTAAAGCTGAGAATATTTTCATACCTCACTTTAGATTCGATCAAGAAACATCTGAAATGGAATCGGATGAAGAAGAAATTGAGCGTTGTTCAAGACGACCAGACTTACGTCATCGGGCTGTTCTTCGACGAACTCATTCATGGGATAGATTATCTATGGAGTTCTAGATAGTTTTTTTTCCCGAATTTAACCATGTATTAGGCTATGCATGCCTCTGGTTGTCAGACTCTATGATTATCAATAAAAACCCTCGGCCACCCTTCGCCTTTTATTAAAAAAAAAAAATTCATCAAACTGAATGTAAATACTGAAAAAATAAATCGAGTTGAGTTCAAATAAGGATTTAAAGTATTTGACGAGTATCAAGCTGAGTGCAAGCTCAGTAGAAAATTGAACAGCCTAAATCTAAGTAGAGTGCTATATATATATACTCGGCTCCTCCGATGGTTTAATGAGTAAGAGAAGAATTTGGGAGAAAAGTTGTCCTCCACATTTTCGAACGATTAGAATATTGATGTTCTTGACTACGTCAAACACCTTAATTACATTGGAACGAATTGAATTAATGAGTAAGAGAAGAATTTACTCGCAAATATATATGGTTATTGTATTGTCAAGTGATATAGTAATTAACAAGGCAGCGAAAGATGGTATCATATGATAGACTACTCCTAATCTAAAATTATTATCTGAACGCATTTTGAGCCCAAAACTTGTTTTTATGATCTCAAAATAGTTGTTAAACATATCTTTTGAGTCCAAAATTAGTATTTACGGATTTAAGTACATTACTATATATACAAGTCTAGTCAATATTTTTAAAATCTTAAGAGTTATATTTTTTAGTATAAGATTAATATTTATGAGTCTAAATGATTTGTCAAAATAATTTTTAATTTAAAATTTGTATTTACAAGGTTACAATTTTATTTTATAAACAAACTTGCAGCCGCCACCGCCACCATTAACTAGTCAAACAGAAACATGTGGACACATATATGTACTAAAATAACCAACGTGCTTATCTAGCTAGTTGTCATAAAGCTGGTAAGATGAATAGAGACGGGAGGAAGAGACATTAGCTTCAATTCTCTCCGTCGTTTGCTGCAACATGCAGCTATATTATATAATGCCAATAAACTAATAAAAAGAGAACTTTGTATGCTGCACATATATATATATATATATATGAAATAATCCGAACAGAGAGAAGATATATACATATATAAGACGTGCAAGAGAGAGATATATAGAGAGAGAGGGAAAGAGGGCGAGAGGAATATTTAAACTTGGACTTGCGAAGTTTTTTCTTTAACCAGGGGGTCATTACTGGTCAGGCTAATACCCTCAAGGCTTTTGTTCAAGTGGTGCGCCAGTACCTAATTACTCAGGGGAAGATTTCTTCAATTTTCACTTCTAATGAGTCATCATCTGGTCGACGAATATATCGTCTATCTCGCAAAGAAGATGTTAGAATTTGTCTCCCGAACATCTGAGAACGTTCTCCGAACCCTTTACACCTGATAGACAGTATGCCAGCTCAATCTCCAACTTTGGAAATGCGTATGAAAGCTATGGCCGTTGCTGATCTTGTCAAAACGGAGAATATATTCATGCCTAGATATCGATTTGATCAAGAGATGTCTGAGATGGAATCGGATGAAGATAATATGGAACGGTGTTCGCGACGTCCAGACTTACGTACGTCCTCGGGCAATTCTTCGACGAACTCATTCATGGAATAGGTCGTCCTTAGAGTTTTAGATTGATTTTATTCTATTGACTCGATTTCTCTTTGGTTGTTACAATCTTTTTTCTATAATAAACTTTGGCCTTCATAGCCTTAAAAAAAAAAAACACCCTCGGGTTAGACAAAGTACGTTCCACATCCTTCTGTCTGGACGTTAGCAAAACCCTCTTTTCCTGCCGATTTCTTACTGATCAGATTTAATTTGCATAAAACTTTTTCTTCGAATTAACCCGTACGTACATGGCAGCTGTTGTCCGAACCATGATTTGTGGAACTTTATGTGTATTAAGTCATTAAACTTAAATTATTACAGCACAGTTTGTTTAATATCATCGATATTATATCGTACTACTAAATTATGGTTCAACATAATTTTTCGATACATCGAATCTTAATCCGCGAACACCCACTAAACCAGCCAATTAGTGATCAAAGCTGATTCTTTCTCGAACATTTCTGACCACACATCAGCTGGTCCAGCCTTCACAGACCAGAGAGAGCACGTCTACCTATTTAATTCCTTCGTTCCATATGAGATCTAAGCTGAAGAATGCAACCATACGTGTGCGTCCTAAGCACGAGTGATATGGGCAAGAGCTCGCCGACAGCCACCTTGAACAAAGACCCCACCAAACCACCCTCTTCAAGGTGTATCGAACCAGACGTAATTAGTGTAAAGCTAGCTAGTTAGGTGGCCGGTGTACTGAAACAGGAGAAATATTTTTTGTATTTGTGAAAGTGTAGAAATATCTAGTCATCTTGTATTTTTTCTCTCCAATTAATTAAAAAGAGGAGAGAGATTTATGTGACAGTTTTATTCCCATCAATAAAAAAAGAGAAATATAAGATGACTAGATATTTCTATACATTCACAAGTGTAAAAAAAAATTTCTTGAATCAGATGTTAGTGTGAAGTTTGGTGGCGCTTAGAAATGCTCCAAAGGAGACACGGCGAATAGATACATGTGTAAGATAGAGAGAATTAAAGTTTGTCCTAATTAGGACCTAGCGAAAGTTAACGTAAGTCTTTGCTTTTAGGAAGGAGGGGCCTCGGGTTGGAACACGAGACAAGGTGTTGATTTTTCATGATTTAGATTACTGAATTAATATATAACAACAACAAAAAATAAAAAAGAAAACTTACTTTTGGAGGGTTAACAGAGAACTATCCGTTTACCATTTCCACCTAGATTCTACATGGTGCATAACCCTGCCCTACGATTCTCTTTCAAAACAAAGAAAAAAAAAACCTTTTTTTTTTAAATCTTGTTAGAGATTTCAACGGTTGGAATACTCTCCCACCTTCATTCCCAAATGTACTCCTTGACTTCTATATATTAATCTTTTAGAATTTATTCAAGATAATATGTAGATTAATACGGGTGAACACGGAGTCGTCGAATTCACCATTTCTTTTCCAAATCTAAATTGGAGCAATTCTTCTAATAAATTGAATCGATTTGGTTCGAATAGAGAATAAAAAATTGAGATTTTTAAAGGAGTTGTGAGGTTCGAGAACTCACAACCTCTAAAAGAAAAGGACCAATGTATTAACCAATTATATTATCTATTTTATTGCGAAATTATATATTTTTATATTATATATAATTTTATATTTTCCTAACAACTAAATAGATAATTACGTTTCCATTTTCAGGTAAAAGTTTTTCCGTGAAAAATTATTTCCCTCTAAAATTATTTTACATGTAATCAAATGGATCCTAAGTTGCACAATTAAGTTACAGATAAGACCTATGTTGTCAAATTGATGAGTATATAACAGTTTATTTGATAGTTTAAGTGTAGGGGTATGAAATTAAATTTTAAAATGTAAAGATGTACTATATTGGAGGGTCTTAACCACTAAACCGCTATATAGCATTAATATGATTTGTGGCTCCAACTAAGCTGTGTACTCATCCCATATCAATAGAAAGAGAAAATTGACAAGATTATAGCGTTGCTACTCAACCTTTAAAAAAAATAAAAGTAAAAAAAGCTGAATTATTTTATTAATAAACATATATTCTAACAATGAGAGACATAGTCAAATATAGATCACCAACAAAATAAAGACTATCTAAAATTTTATAGATGATTTATCTCATGAATGAGTTCGCCGAAGAACAATCCGAGGGTGTAAACTCGATTGTCGTGAACAATGTTCTATGTCTTCTTCATCCGATTTCATTTCAAATGTTTCTTGATCAAATGAAAGTCAGATATGAAAATATTTTTCACTTTAACAAGATCAACAACGAACGAAAACTTCATCCGCAAATCTAAAGCTGCTACTCAACCTTCAGTACTACCCTCTTCCTCTCGCAAAGCCACGGTGTCTGTGTCCAAAAACCTTGGTGAGCATCACATTAATATTGGTACGTACGAACATATATATATATATATATTAATGCTTCACACTGCAAGATACAAGAAGTTATGCCCCAAATTAAAAGTGCTTTCAAGGAAGATGGCTTTTTAACAGTACTGTCATTTTGACATTATCTTTAATTAACATGCTGATAATGGCGTTATAAAACATGCATGCGATAATAAACCTGCAGCAGACGTATAATATATATTGCGCTTGCTAATTAGGCACCTACTCGAAGCTCGCTTACTTTTCTACGCATCCTGTTAATTTGTCAATGACAATTCAGTACATGAAAAGGAGATGCTTTTAAGAAGAACAAGACAGCACAAGTCTAGCTACCGCAAGTGCCTATCTAAGAATTAAAAATATATTTAATATTTGAATAAAATAGAAATAGAGTGAAGATATTTTAACTCTATCTTCCATCTATCTAAATGTCAAATACATCTTAAAGAGATCAAACTAATTAGTATACACACAGGTGCATGCATGTCGATCATGTCTGTATGCGTGGATTAAAAATATATTTAAATTGTTCTTGAGTAGTGTAGTACTCCAGTCAAAATCTTTCCATCGCATTATAAATGTTCTATTGCGCGCGGAGTGCTCTTGATCCAATGTCCTATTAGCTAGTATGAACTAATTAATCAATAAATATAACGACAGGAGGAGCTTGCAGCTGGGCAGTCAAGGATGGAAGCTCCCTGGAAATATACACAGGCATCAGGCGTGCATATCCGGCCAATGTGAAGTTTACAGCCAGCAACCTGAGTTGAAAGGGCACAAAAAATGGCATGGATCTTGGAGTGATCAAGATTTGCTAAATTTCTTGCCCAAGTGCGACATCCCTGTCCCTTGTAAATTTCTGCACACCCTTTCAAGAATGAGAAAGAGAAGAATTTAGTACACTTCAATTTTGTACTTTGTATTTGTATTTCTCATTTTTTATTGGTCAATAAAAAAAAGACACAATATATCTATCTAATGAAAAAGATGAAATACAAGTGTAAAATATAAAATTAAGGTACACTAAATTATTTTCAACGATAAATATTTATTTCAAGAGAGGGTGCCCTGCTCTCGCTTGTAAAAGCGGCCGGGTTGTCATTGGACGGCTCGTGCGCATCCAAATTTTTTTTTATTACATAATAGTATCTCTTTAAGACCCGTCTTGGTGCTCACTCAATGAAAGTGTGTACAAGCACACCCCAATTGAGATGCGCCGAACAGACATCGAAGAGAGAAGAGGCATTAATACCTCCTCTCCCTCATCCACTCGACACATCCACATTGGATGTGTCGAGGTCTCTCATCTCTTTATATGATGGAAAATGGTTTAGTAACACCATTTGATAACATATTAAAGTAACACACCAATTAAAGTGTACCACAATCTTATCATTTATGAGATATTTTTAATTTTTTTATTTTAATTACTGATATAACACAGTTTTAATAATAATATTATCAAATAATATTACCAAATGATGTTACAAAACTGTTTCTCTTTTTACGATAAACATCTCTCTTCAAGAATAATTAGTTCTAAAATATCATGGGCCATTCGTGTACATGCACAGTTCACAGGCAATGGCCGCAGTTAGCTAGCACATGATAGCGAGTGTGATAGGACAAGGCATAAAGAAGAGTACTGGAAGCATCGCCTCTGTCGCCGCTTGCCGGCTGGGACCCAGACACAAGCTACTAGCTAGCCTCGCCGGCGGCAATGGAATAGAGAGGGATAGCGAGGATGAGGCAGCACTGCATGCGCTGAACAGTACGAGACGTTGTCCTTCTCATGCGTTAATTAAATCAAACTTTACTCGAATCCTGTCATAATATTGATAAGGTTTAGAACGTATATATATATTGTACCGCGTCCGGATGGTTATGGTAACTCAAATATAATGGGTTCGAAAGTCAATATCCAATTTAAAATCTTATTTTATTATTTAAATTATAACAATAGACGCAAATTATTGTGATAATAGTACTATAATATTGTATTGTATCATTAAACTACGATTTTATATATATCCAGTACATTAATACCTCTCATCTTGAGTTGGAGAAGGAAGGAAAGATTCACCGTTAGGGTTTTGAGTAAAAGTTGCCAAAAGATCCAACCAATCCAAATTACAGTACATGACGTTTGCTGTTCTAGAGAGTGATTTTTTTGACAACCGTGAGGGTATGCAGATGAACTCTTGAGCACATCGCCATCAACTACGTAGGGATATGAGAAATATCTTGCGCAATTTGTGGATCACAGACGGTCACCTACACCATGTTATTTTATCGATTGAACTTGATAAAAATATAGTCATGATAGTTTGATACACACAATCGAACACACATCCAGTGCATGAGACAAAAACAATCAAGACCCATGTCATAAAATGCTGTAATATATATGGCATACAAATGAAAAATAATGTAAGAATAAACTGTACTAACATAAATATCATTAATCATTTATCTTCAATATCTCTTCTGGAAGATGTGACTAAAGATTCCGTGGGCCTTGTGAGTACTGACGACAGTTTTTCTTTCTTTCTATATGGACCACTTTGGTAATCAAATAAAGTTATATGGGAGATAATTAACTAGATAGAGCTTATCTCTCTTTAGTCATATTTTTACTTTGATAATCTAATTTTTATTATCTCTATTTAACACTCGTTTATGTGACTTTGACAATAATAGGTATGGGGATAAGTTAACAATTAATTGGTGTAGATTCATATGTAGTGGAGAAAATATTATATATTAAAAATCTCATATGTAGACTTTCATATATTGTGGGTGGTGGAGAAATAGTGAAAAGACTTTCACAATCTGCTATCGTAACTCCTATTAACATATATAGTGTATAACTTACTTTCATTCTGATCCAGAAATATGAATAGTACTGTTCTCCATATTTTAACATATATTTATTGTGATTGCATTCATTTATCTCTACTACAACTTATCTCAATTATTAAAATATTACTTAATTATTTGATGATAAATAGGAGATTACCCTTTATCCCTTTATAAAAGTAGCTTATATATGTAAACTAATAAAAAGTGAGATAGTAAGAGGACATAACAAATAATATACATCCAACAAGTATCAATGGAGAAATATTTAGTGCATATTTTTGGTATGTATTACGTGGGTACGCCCAATCCAAATGTGCCACCTCAATTTTGAAGGTATTTAATATATCTTCTTTCTTATATAAACAACCCGGTGCGGTGATGTCAGATTTGGAAGTGGTGACGTTACTTTGGTGACGACAGCGAGGGAGTCCCAGCCTCCGCAAGCATTTGCTGGGTGGGAAGCTCCACAGGAAGCCACTGCAGATGAGCAAGCGGTGGTGCATATACCACTCCCCCCCTTCACAATATATTAACAGGTGATTGCATAGTAATTGAAGTAATAAGATATAAGATGACATATATTTTTATCAAAAATAATAATATAACTTATATATTATCATCGTTGATCTTATTTCTTATCAATGTTACATGAACTTATAATAAATTTAATTATATGGGACTGAAGCCACCAGCTCATAACTTTCTTCTTTCTTTTTTTTTTGGTAGTTGAGAGGAGCCCTATCAGCTCCAGAGACAAAAGTAGACTATTAAACCTACTAATACAACCAAAATTTTCTAACCTTCCCTTCCATAGTAAAAAATCTGATTTAACCCCCTTTACGGTGGTTTCCTCTCACTGAAAAGTATCCTTGAGGCTTCACTCCTGCAAATGTTACTCAGTTCTTCAGGAATAGCATATGTCCAATTGATGTTGAATTTCGCGATCCTAATTTATTTTGCTAGCCAATCCGTAGCATTGTTTGCCAGTCTGCCAACTAGACTAACTCTGTGGAGAGGCCATCTAGTGAGCATGATGTTTATCTCTTCCGTTGTTTCTCTAATTTCCAAATAGGCTTTACCTGGTTCCCTTATAGCTTTTATGACGTCAGCATTATCTCCCTCAACTATTAAACCTTCAAAATTTTGATCTCTAAACATTTCTGCAATGGCTATCCTAGCTTTTTTTTTTTTTTTGTCTTTTTTGGTAGTTGAAGTCTTGAAGATTCCCACTGGGCATCACCTAAAGTACATCACCAAACCTGCAAAATAAAGACAACCAACCTGCACTAAAGGACACCACAAACAGAATAATCAAGACTACTACAATAAATTAATTAACTACTGCATGCGCCCACAAGTCTTATATATATTTAAGGTGGTTGCCAGTCATTTTGAAACTTAATTGGGAGCTGCCTGATTGCATATGCCTTGATCCTTCCTATGTGCTATATATTGACTTGATATCCTTGTTTGTGTGCCTTTCCTTTATCACTGACCTTGACAGGTTGTGTCTGCTCTCTCTATTATGCCTTTCTAAGGATCTGCCCTTCATCCTTGGTCATCATCTGTGCAGTTTGAAATAGACTCTTCAGACAGGAAAATGGGGACCTAATTAACTTCCCCTAACCTTGGATATATATCCCTCCCTAACCTCTCCTTTACACCCCCCCCCCCCGGCCAAACCAGCGAATATTATTGGATGTATTGTTTTACTCCTCCTATTACACCTTTCTATCACCTTTTTGGTCATCCGCATAGTTTTAATAGACCCTCTTATAACAGATGTGAACATAGTTTTTCTACTAGAGATTGGTCATGTAGCGGTCAAAAAATGATCGGAGGCCACTTCTTCTGTCTACACTTGGAGAAGAGGAATTCTGCCAACAATAGAGGACGTATGGGACCTATAAGAAGAAAGAGAAGTGTCAAAGGATCTCGATTTAAAGAATTGAGAGAAAATCCTCAAATACCTAAGTTAGTGAAGAGTTTGACTGTAATAAATACTTTGGGGCTCTGGATTGGAAGGTTTGCATACCTTGACATGGAGGGCTTAGATTCCTGTTTATAATCAAGGTCTGGGCAATTCATACACCGGTATGCTATAACGGATCCTTGAGGGCAGCAGTTAAGGTTCTAATGGAGAGGCATTTGAGGAGATTGTGATGACCGTATAGATCATGGATAGTTACTTCACTTATCCTTCTATTATGAAGAGTTATGTGCCTTCGAGTGGTGCAAATAACGGCACAATGAGAGTAGTTATAATGGCTGCAAATGGTATGGATTCAGAGGAAGATGAGATGGAACGCTGTTCTCGAAGACTAAGACTACGTCCTCAGGTGATCTTCCGGCACACTCACTCTTGGGATAAATCTTCTTTGGATTTCTAATTAACTCCCATTTTATCTTAACTTGTAGTCGATTTATTTCTGTTCTCAGACTCTCCTTTTTAAATATAATAAATCGACCCTCTTGGGCTTTGAAAAAAAAAATGATGGCTGCAAGTCCTACAGGTGCTTGGTTGGTGGAGCTGGAAGACCTGAAGATAATTAGCAAGGCTAGATATATATAACTACATCAAAGCAGGGTGTGCTCAAACGTCTCCAAATTAAGTGCCCGAGGACACATGGGAGGGCGAGTATGAGTACAATGAGCCGAAATGGGTTTTTTTGAGTCTATGGGTCTTATGAGAGGGAAATCACATCTTCGGGGTCTTTTAAAAAGGTTATTGGATGCACCGTTTACTCTCTCCATTACACTTTTCTAATTAAGAATCTGTTCCTTCTATCGTTCTTGGTCATCCATGTATAGTTTTAACATGCTCTCTTCTACCAGATGGAGGCGTATAGTTTTTCTACTAGAGATTGCTCTTTTAGAAAGGTAATCAAATACAGATCCGATTTTGATAATTTATCAAAAATATTCAAATCCGAATTTGATAAGTAATTAATCAGTAGTTAAACGAGTTTTCAAATCCTATAATGTTTATAATAGAGATCCGATCCGAGAATCGAATTTTTTAATATTTTTTCCTATCCTAGATTACATGTAGTGTACTTACTCCCTCGGTTACATACACCTTTCTAATTGGATCTGCCCTTCTTTTTCTTTTTTTTTTCTTTTTTTTTTGACAAGGAAAGGATCTGTCCTTCTTATTATCCTTAGTCATCCGTGTAGTTTTAATATTAACTCTCTTCTAACACATGAGGACCTAGTTTTTCTACCAAAGATTGATCTTTTACAAATGTCGTTGGATGTACTATTTAGAGCAATTATTAGGGCTAATTAGAGCTTATTGATGGCGCCTATCTATCTTTTAAAGTGTTCTTTTAATAGAGAAGTGATCAGTGAATGTGATGACGGCATGCATCCCGGTGATAGGGATGGCCAGCTGCTCGTTCCTATCTATACACAGCACCCACTACCACCTGATCCGGCCACATCAAACCTGTGGGCTACTTGCTTTTAGCAATCAATTTTTAGAATGTTACATCTAGTCCCCACTGGTTTAGTTGAAAGCTGCTTTCGATTCCTTAGCTAGTACATATGATGACAAACATCGAGCAAAGCATGCATACACATGAGGGATTAGATATAGCTAATTATTGATGTTTACGTATATTAAGCCAAGATTATTAGTCAAATCGTTATATTAAGTTGAGTATAATATGGTTTAAGATGTATTGTAACGTACCGGTCTAATTTGACCTAATTAGCTCGATCCAAATAAATTTTAAATTTTATTATAAAAAATACTAGTTGTATCGAACTGTGCCATGCAAGATTAGAAAATGCTTGATATAATACAATATTAAGGAAATATTTAAAACCCGACACGATCAGACGTGGCAAACGTGGGCCCCGCTCGCCAACCAATTCTAACACGGTCAGATAGATGCTTTACTTAATTACGTCGGATAACAAGTGCTGATCAATACAATACGCATATGTCGGATTGATTCAATTTGGTACGCCAAATTATATATCAAATTATCCATCTTAATAATCTGATTCCTTTTGCGTTCAGTCTCAAGAGTTCTGTTGTCTTTTTTTTTTTCCCTCTCTTTTGAACGTGCGCTAGCTAGGCTGAGGCACTGCTCTTAAAAGTTTTGATTAAATATTTGATATAGAATGACAAAAAATAGCAAGAACCACACTCACAAATGGCTTAGCTTGGGCCGTCACTTATGAGAGTTTAAAATAGATTCAATTAACATCTACAAAGAAATGAATGCCGGCCCTACAAGTCAATTATATTTGATATGAATGGTTTTCTTTAATTCTCATTCGGCTAATAATAACATTATATTCATTATATATGTCTTTATCTTGCATATTATATTGACATAATAAGGTTCGTGGACTTGTGCAAGAGAGAATTGAATCAATAATCGTGAGATCAGTTCTCTACCAACAATTCTTAAACTGTTCCTAGTCAAAAGGGCATTGAGAAGGATATCAAATGACTAGATAGATTAGAATAGATAATGAATTCATCGAACTAACTTGACATAAAACTTCTAAATGAATGGTTATGACTCTAAATAGCAATAGTATAATTGATCCTCAGATTTGAAATATCAAAATATTTTGCACAAAGATCGATGTGTTTTGACATAGGGATACCGTCCATTGAGTCTTATATATATATATATAGTGATATATGCGAAGAAAATTGGGTGGTCAACAAGGGACATTCACTCTCAATATCTAAAGAAAGAATACCATGGCCAAGAATGTGAATCTATTCAATCACATGTTTAGGAGTTTGATAGGGGCATTGCATAAATTAAAGATTATAGTTACAAGATAACTATGCACCAAAAGATACCAGTGGTTTATGAATCTCATTTATGATCATCTAGGAGTTATGACACATTGTTGTGTGTCATCTATAATTTGCGAGTCAGATAAATTAATTATGAGATAATTCATTAATTTATAATTAAATAGCTATATTGATGACAAGGACATTTATAATATTAAAAGGAGTTTTAATATTATTGGGCTCACTATCAGCATGATATTAGTGTAGAGAGTCACAAACACAAGAGTCGAGAGTCATGTTGATGACAAGGGTATTAATTAAATATGAGATGTTTAAAATGAGGATACATTTGTTAAACATGAGATGTCTAATTGTCTATTATTTTGACTAAGTTCAATTAAGAATTAAATTTATAGGCTTTTAGTTAATCCAATTTGGTATTAGATTGGGTCATAAGCCAGTTATGAATTGGACAGGTCCAAATTATAAAGAGTTCTGCTAGGGTTTAGACTTCAAAAACTCTGGGACGTCCACATAACCCACGTCAAATCCAACATAGATCAGTCATCTCTTTTCCTCTCGCTCTTGAGAAATATTTAGTGCGCACTTAAGGTATGCACTAATTTGGGCACACCCATTAAAAATGTTCCATGTGTCTCTTAAGGTTTGAAAAAATTAGATGGGAGATATATTATAATTCTTAAAAGACAAATGGCACACCCCTACCGAATGTGCCATGCTTAATGCATACCAATGTGTGCACTAAGTATTTCTCCTCGCTCTTAATTCATCTTCTCCATTAGTGGTTCATGTGGACTTTGCTAGAGACATTTTTGCCGTTCGGATGATCCCCGGAAAATCCTACGTTACATTCATATTTGGAGAAAATAATTTCTGCAATGGTGAAAGTGTGATCTTCACCATGCTGTATAGTCATTTTCGCAATCTCAAAGCCGGTCCCATAATAATTTTGTTTTTAAAAATTTTAAATTTCGCTCTATTTGTAAACCCAAATTTCTTTACATGCATCCATTAATACACAATTTCTGCAGCAAATGCGATACAACTTACTGAGTGCACAATGACGACAGGAGTAAGGGTGGGGCATAGAGACATGGACATGAGGCAGGAAGGGAGCCAACTCTTTCCCAGCTGCAAGAGAGAGAGAGAGAGAGAGAGAGAGAGAGAGAGAGAGAGAGAGAGGTCAATTCGCATGGCCTCTAGACCAAATGCAAAGAGATAGGAACGTGCGAAAGGAAGGTGGTCAATTTCTTCCCTACTGCGCACAGAGAGCGAGAGAGGAAGGTGGACAACTCCTTCCCTGCTGCACAGATAGAGAGAGAGGAAGGCGGCCAACTCCTTCCCTGCTGTAGAGAGAGATAGAGAGAGAGAGGAAGGTGGCCAACTCCTTCCCTGCTGCAGAGAGAGAGAGAGAGAGGTCATCGTCGTTTGACCTCTAGACTGAATTCAGCAAGGTCCAGATCCGGCAGATGCAGCGCAGGTTCTAGTGCTGATTATGGTGGTCGCTGCCTTCTCAGTTCTTCCCCTCGCTACCTCAAGTCCACCCACCAACTCACCAAACCTTGCGTCCGTACGTTCTTCTCGTATTGCTGGCTAAGTAGCTAGTCAGTGGAAGAGCTCTGAGCCTTCACCCACTTGACATCATCAGAAACCTAACCTGCATCATGCACACCCTGGCATTCCTTCCTCGCTCGTGTGCGCCATGTGAACGAGTTGAAACCTCCTATCTGAGAGCAAATTAACGGCGGCAAATCCGCCGTCGACTGCGTCGAATAGCGACCTCACACGACTCAAACCGCGGCCCACTTCTTCACAGGATGTTGACGCAAATTGGTTTTAATTCGTCTTTCGTCGAACCACGCCTAATCAGATAAGGATAGTACTGCTTTGAACTCCCAAGCTCAAAATACTCAAAAGAGCGCCGTATGAATTGATCAGTAATTAACTAATTAAAGTTTTGGTCCAATTAAATGCCTTCAAATATAGATAGATGCATGTGAATGAGAGACAGAAAATGGAATAATCACACACAAGATGGACACACTGATTTTTATATATGGTGGTTCGAAGTATTAAACATTAAGGACTTCCTTATTTTCCAGATAACTTTATAAGCTAATCATAAATTTAAGTAATCTCAATTAATTTGGCTCTTTTTTTTTTCTGTATCCCCCTATTATTCAAAATTATCTAGTTATCCCTCCTTCGTAGGTAGGATAGAGTGATCACCATGAAAGATGGAGCACACATAGCATGGCGGCCGAAGACATGAGAGCAGCAAACATAATGTTCAATGTTACCGATCGCGACGAAAAAAGACGTCGTCCGTGGGTTGTCGCTATTGCCAACTAATCCATGTCCAGCATGTTCGGATCAACCAGCGATGGCGCCGCCGACAATCGAAAGGGTGAGAACAATATAGGGGGGAAGTTTCAGGGAGGTTCTGTAGAGATAGCTTGGTAATTTCCTCACCATTGGATGATACATAGTTTCTAATAAGATTTGACTGAAGGAACAGTGATTTGATGATATTATAATGGAATCATACTATAATAGTTTGAACCTATTATTATAATATGAATAAAATAAATAAATAAATCAGATGACTTTAATTTGTACCCACTGTCGTCTGGTACAATATGCCTAAACCGTATTGATATAGTAGAGTTCGGCAAACTATGATATCATGTCTTTAGACATCTTATTTATCACTATTTTTCTTAATCTGATTATCGAATCAGAATCTTAAAAACAAAGTGGTGATTAAGATGATAAAAAATGCAGTATCTTCACATTCAAAGGTATGCATATATACATCATTTATGAAATATTCAAGACTATTCGCTATTATAATACGAAAGGAACTATAAATACAAAAGGAACTAAGCCATGTACTAGACTGGTCACCAAATAACTCCAGCACAAAAAAGATCGAGAAATTATAGAGATACCACTCATAACAGAGAATGCTGCAATATGGGTGAACTACACATGATATAACTCGAAATTTCCGGAAAAGAACCAACTTAATTTCCTGGATTCTTCAAAAGCCCATTTTTGTCATCTTTTTTTTTCCAATGGACTTGAAGAGAGCTTAATAAAAAAAGTAAATAAATCAAAGAACAGGAGAAACAGGAAATAAAGATGGTAGAAGAACGTGTTTTGGCCATCTTCAAGAAAATTCATCCGCCTAATTAGAAGTTTTAGCCTGGAAGTTTTTCCCTCAATACGATAGAATAAATTAACAATCGGCAGTATCCAAACTCTATGTTTTAATTTTATTAGAATATTCTCACATTCGAATTAAAAATTACAAAATATAAATATAAAATATCTCATGGTTTATAATAGTGATGCCCTCTCTACTCTTCACCTTGAAATTTTGAATTGAAAGATCTAATTTAATATTAAATCTAACACAATACCCCATGTTTATAATCTACACAACAACTTACAATCGGCCTACAAAAGACGTGTTAAAGTAGTCTCCCACGAAAAATATACAAATATCTCTAATGCTTATAATAATGATGCCCTCTTCACTCTTCACATTAAGATTTTGAATTGAATAGTTCAATCTAACATTAAATCTAACAAATGTTTTTTTCAATTCATTATTGGTCGCATGCATGAGTGTGCATTCAAGAACACAAGCCAAAAATTTTCCACTTATCTTTCTTCATAAAAGCTTCGTCGACATATCTAATCCCTTCTCAGACAAACGACATCACAATTGCTATATACCCAACTATTGTTCAAAAGTCGTGTGTCTAATTTCATATGGCACCCTATCCAACTCCACAGAAACACACAAACATGAGATGCCACATCAATTTTGCTACCTCAGTGGTGATTAAAAACATTTCCTATGCATCGTCAAGCCACACAAATGACAAAGATCACCAAGAAGAGTCAATCATATAAAAGAGCAATCACGTTACAGTAACACCAATTGACAGGACACCATGTTGAATCAACGAACAATGTAATTATGAGTGATTAATAGATCGAAAAGAGATATAGAAAAGATCCTAAAAGAGACAACCCACATCGATGGAACAAGAGATCTTACCAATAGCAACCACCACAGATTAGATCTTTCATTAGAAAAAGAGGACAATTTTGTCTGTCAGTGTAATGGGTGATTCATAGATCTATGAAGACGACAAGCAACAATCAACTCGGATATTAGTTCCAGCTCCAGCACTGTTCGAATTTTAGGGTTCCCTATGGATCAAACCCGTGGAAGATGTATGAACAAAGAGAGAGGCTTTCGTACCTGCTTCCTTTGTCTCCTCTCTCCGTTCTATTTCCACCACTCCAAATAATACAAAGACAAATGCACAACAAAAGCCACTGAGAATTCCTTAATCTTGCTGCAACGCACTGCAGAAGCTGGAATCAACTCAGGATAAAAGAAAAAATGATGATGATCTCTCCGCTTACCAAAACTCTGCTTACAACGACACATCTACAGAACGACGACTACAGCGGGGTAAACAACATCAATGTCTGAAGGGTTTCGAGGAGGTTACAAGAAATAGTCAGGAGTCTTGCGAGTGGTGTCTGGCTCAATCTGCCGTGGAGCTGGATCAAACTGGATAAACTCCTGCTGCATGTTTTCCCCAATCTCCAGTATAGCTGCCATATTCCCGCAGCGGTAACAGTAGTTTGGGGCACTAAATACTGTCACCACGTTTTTATCCTGCAAAACAAATGCATAAAAAAATACAGATGTAAAGGAATTGACATGGTGCAACTACAGTAGTTTGGGGGCATTAAATATTGCCACCGCGTTTTTATCCTGCAAAGCAAACGCATAAATGATATAACAATACATGAGTGAAAGAGTTGACACTGAATGTTGCAGTCAAGGGATATTTGGCTTGATATATTTGTATGACGCAAGAAATATGGTATTGTTTTATGGTGTTTCACAACAACCTAACAACTTCCAGGGGAAAAAAAAACATCTGAAAAGACAACTCTGTGATTAATAATCCTTGGTAAAAAATCTAAAATTTGCCTACCTGACACCAGTTGTAACCTTCCATGACAAGCTGATGCGCTCTAGAGATAAGAGAAAGGCCATTCGTATGATTGAACTGAGCTGCAATATCCTGTCCAAACGTGTATCCAGCTCCTCTTGGGGATATTCCCCACCCACACCGGTCATCAGGATCAGACCACAAAAGATCACACATGGGACCTTCATGTGGGACCTTCAGAGAACAAAAATCAGGGATCAGAAGATGAATCGCAGAAGCAAATTATTATAGTGACATGAAAAGATAACAAAGTACAGGGAAATAAAGAACAGGGTAGGAATTTAACAGCAAAACTGATTAAATTATCCAATGGTGCCAAGAAACTGGACAGTGATGACAAAAAGATTACTAGCATAACAGACAAGCCCTCAATTCTTAGCCAACCTTTACGAAGGTCACAGGCAGTATCTATCTCATATACTTGCCCTTTTTCCTAACATAAATCTCTAGCTTACTTGATCATCTATAATATCAAGAAGAAGATGCAATTTCCAGGCTTACCAACATGCATTTGTCATCAACACAGTAATGTTAACAGATACGGATGGCACAAAAACATGAAGGTGCAGACCTGTCCATACCTCCTGTATACGGTCAAGGGCACGGATATTATCTAGTGTATCCAAGGAAGGAGAAAGACCACCATGCAGACAGAATATCTAGAAGAAACAATATCAAGAACCAGTAAGAAATGACATCAACCTTATCACAACAAATATCCCAAACCATTTTCAAAACACAGACCTGGCTCTCAACAACAGCTGTAAGAGGGAGGTAATCAAAAAGATCAGTAAAATACTTCCAGACATTTGCATTCCCATATTTTCTCAAGCATTCATCATAGAAACCATACCTGAAACAAATAGGAAACAATCAGAGTCAAAAGATTCCTCAGAAGATAATGAACAGCAATAGAAAATTGATCAAACTCTACATCAAATTGTCGGTTTTTTTCCCCTTCCTTTACATTACAGATGTTTAAAATGCAAAGTTAAATACCACAAAAAATTATGAACCACATACTTTTAAGATGCACAAAATTATACTGACCATGAGCTGAATGTGAGTTCATATGATGTCATTATACTTAAATTGCCCAAATTAATGGCTATTCTTCAATTAGAATCACACCCTTGTGTTAGAAATATAAACTTCCATCTTTCCAATCATAATGGACAAGCAAAGCAAGTATTACTACTTCACATGGAATATATTTGCACAAGAAATTTTGTTTTAAGACAGTGATTAGTTTGATATCAAGCATCACGAAAGAGTAGTGTATGAACAAACATGTTGGTTATAACAAGTTAACAACCACCAAAATACAATACAACAGTCTTCCAGAAGCCAAAACAAGATTCTCACACCAAAGGAGCCATCTGTGGAAGTGCAATAAATAAAATGCAGTTTATGCCTAAATGAACAATATCAAATTATCCTTGGATTAATAATCAAAATGAAGTGTAACATTATGGATTCAAATCCTAGTCTGCTGCAAAATGAGTCTCATGGAAGCCAAACGACATGCAACTCATATGATTCCTTGGATGTTATTTTTTGCAGCATCAATCAACACTTATTTCTTCAAAAGCCACATCCACATATATGTGCGTACACACACACACACACAGAAGCAGGATTACAACACATAACAGAAAAGAAAATCCAAGATAAACAACTCGGATGCTATTATTAAAGGCTTTCCAACAATGCCCTTCCCTGATTTGAACTAGTCTAGTAATTTTTCTCTATTATCATGAAATTCCAAGGGAGATCTTAGACCAGAGTATGAATTCAGAGAAGAAAAACGAGAGCCAGTAAAAGCACTATCATCCACTTGAGTTACACTTATATTTAAAGATGAACTTGCACTGATTAAACTACTAAGGATAGTGAGCTTACACTTGAGTTATTTGACGACTTTCATGATTTCCTCTTAGTATCGTAATTCTGTCTCTATATCGAACCTTCAAGGCAACCAAGAGGGTGACAGTTTCCACAGAATAGTACCCGCGATCTTCAGTAGGAATGAAACATAAATTGCATTAGACATTGAACATAGAAACTTAATTTGGACATTAGAGTCTTGAAAATCATCCAAAGAATATGAAAAAAAAAATGCCTTTGACTAAAATTAGACAAAAATGTATGCCACAAGAATATTTGCAAATGAAGATGAACCACAAGTGAGTCAGCACACATCCAGGGGCCTTCATGATTTCATACCTGTGCGGTCAATGCATGTATAGAAAATCGAAGTAAAAGAAGGCAAAACCTAAGATGCATGGAGTCTTTTAACTTCCTTAAGGAACCTAAAGACCACATTGGGCATACATTAGATTTTTTTTTTTTTTAAGGCAACATACATTAGGGTTGCTAAATATAGAGAAAAAGATATTTTGATAGTGTTACAAGATCTGGCTTAGCCTCCATTTGACAAGTAACTCAATGCCAAATGAACACAGCTATTATATGCACACACGAGCCTTCACCTTACAATGACGCTGGTATTCCCACTTCCCTTTCTTTCTAGATCCTCATCATTCTGGGCTCCACCAGCCTCTACCATGATTGCATCTGACATTCTTACTAATAATAGTGTATGATCCATATATAGGCAGCATCATGAAACAGCATAGACACATAATAACAGAAATCAAAATTACCACACTACATCCCTATATCAAATCCAGGCTTTCAGAAGCAAAATTTCCTCATAAATCATAAGTATATTTGCTTCCGTTCAGATTTAAAAACATTTTTCAAGTGACCAGTTGTATAAGTGCCTGGTGCAGGGAATAGTTATCAGCTATATGACAAGAGAGTAGTTATGGGTTATGAACAGGGCAGTTTTATGCCCTCATAATGACATGTGCTGGGCATCAGATTCCATACTAAAGTCTCCTGCATCGGTCTGCTAAACATGAAGGTGGGTGCTATATGCTATATCCTGCATCCCCTGGCCACAGGAAGAATTCATGCCACTGAAGGACAACACCTGGGAGACACTCCTGCGGCAGACCAATACCTGCGGGCAGGATAATCCAGCCCAGAAGGACCTTTCCAGACGCAAGTGCAGGATTGGATGGAATTTTTGCTCAACGTGCCATGCCTGCATGCAGGGGGAGTTCATCTGAGGACATTGGGTGGAATTTTTTGCTCAGCATGTCATCCCTGCACACACAAGGACCTCACCCCATCCTAGCATTCACTTATGACAAGGTTCATTATTTTCTACCTGTAAAATTGAAGATGACAGATTCATTTTCTAAGATTTTGCATCCCATCTCCTTTTCTTACTCATTACAGCAGCATATCTCCTCTGATACAGTAAGCTCACCTATGCATATAAAAGTACTAGCTGGTCGAAGCAAAAATACGAACTTTATGAAGCTGGAAGAGAACTCCAAACTGAGATATTCAAGAACATCACTAGAAAGAGGCACCATCCGATGCATGGACCGAGGGCATTGTTGAAGGCCATAGCCCATGAGGCATACGAACATGGATCAAGCTTCTACTGGTGCTCTCGCAACGGAGAAAGTTCATAGGACCCACGCCCAACTAATTTTTATCATTCATTTAAATACATAAAAGATCGGAAGTTCATCGAACTTCGAATGTCGAAATCCGTTCGCAAAAAGTACGAAGTTCTGAATCTTCTGATAGTCAATTGATACGGAAATAGCCATTTAACAACGAGGATACTAACCTGCTGTTACCGTAAAGAAATATATCCCTGTACAAATTTTGGAACTGCAGAACTTTAAACCCCGAATACCACTAATCCAGTAAACTGACTAAAGGATGAGATCTAAAATGAGAAGGGCACTGAGCTCCGGCAACAATAACAGTCAGTTTTTTTATTCTCTAAAATGAAAAAAAAAAAAAAAACATTAGTAATGTTACATGAGTTCCCTAGTAATTAGCTTGGGATTTCGTCGGCCGACTCACCCACATAGTCCCCCATGAAGAGGTAATTCGTGTCGGGGGCCTCTCCCCCGATCCGGAACAACTCGATGAGGTCGTGGAACTGACCGTGGATATCGCCGCAAATCGTGACGGGGCACCTGACGGGCTGCACGTTCCACTCCTCCATCAGGATCGCCCGCGCCTGCTCGCAGAGAGCTTTCACCTCCGCCTCCGGCAGGGGCTTGCACTCCCTCAGGAGCTCGATCTGGCGGTCCAGATCCGCGTGCGACGGCATCTTCGCCCCCCCCCCCCGGCGGGGCCGCCGATCTGCGGAGATCGGCCGGCGAACCGGCCGAGCGACGCGAATCTAGGCGCCGGAGGTGAGGCACTGAGCTAGGGATCGGAGAAGGGAGGAGGAGGAAGGGAGAGGGGGAAGAAGAAGGGGGTGTTCCGATCTCGGACTCTCGACCCTCCTCCTCCTCTCATACTTTGCGGAAGAAATATTTTTTATGGACATATTACGTATTTATTTTTTTTATTTCTTTATTTATCGAGAGAGAGTGAGAGACTCGACAAATATGCAATTATTTAATATAAAGATGTTGGAAAAAGTCCTTGTGATTTCACTGTTTCGACCCTTCCTTTTTTGTTTTTGTACATATGGGCCTTCCGAGAAGGTATGGTTGCATGATTTGAGACTCGCATTTAGGCCTTCAAGAGTTGAGAGCTATTTAAAAACGACCAGCATCCACTGGGCCCAATAAGGCCCAAAGAAGCCCAAAGTGCGGTGATGGGCCCACCTAGGTGGTAACATTTTTTTTTTGAGATTTCTAGTCGTTGACATTTGAATTATTCTCTTACGAAATGTGCCATAAAGGCAAACAAAATAAGATTCATGAATAAGGGACAAAACTTTGTCCTATAAAATAAACATATTTAAGAATCAACAAAACTTTGTCCTATAAAATAAACATATTTAAGAATCAGAAATTTTTTAAAATTTATTATTACGAGGTGAGTCCCACCACGGTGTGTGGATAGATATCAGATGGATACTTGTCCTATGTGAGTAGTAAGTTGTTCTGTTGAGTACTTGAGAACAAGGTTCGCCTCATCGGGGAATCGGGGCGAATCGGATTTTTCCTGATCCGCCACTATTCGCCAGAATCGGACCGATTCACATGAAAATCGGATGGGAATCAGACCGATTCGCATGGAAATCGGACGAATCGGATTTCTCCTAATTCGTATCGATTCGTCCGAATCGGACCGATTCGATACGATGCGCCAAACCATACCTGAGAAGGCTCTTCCTTCCTCCTCCATCAGAGGAGGGCTTAGTTTGAGCATTAATTGTATGCTTTCCATTCTTTACAAATGTCTTCATGTTGGAGCATGAAAGGATCTAGACTATGACTAGCCCTAGAGGGGGGTGAATAGGGCTTTAAAAACTTGACTTGAATGAACAACGGAAACTAATGCGGAAATGATAACGAATGCAAAAACAAGGAGAGCTGAGAGGGAAGAAGGAAGCAATCACACAAGGACACGCTGATTTATCCTGGTTCGGTAAGACCCCCGTTGGTCTACCTACATCCAGTCCTCACCAACACGGTGAGATTTCCCTCACTAAGAGATGAACACAACCGCTGGTTGAAACGGTGCCCAGCTCACCAACAAACAGCTAGTTAACCCGGTGTCTAGCTCACCAAAGCACAGCTAGTTGATGCGGTGCCTAGCTCACCCAACAATAAACAATAGAGAGAGATGATAATAAACAAGCAAACTCAATGCCAAGCTCTGGAGGATGATCTTCAGATGTTGATGAAGCCTTGATGATGAGAAGATCTCCCAAAAAGATGCCTTCAGCAGGGATGTAGCAGATGGAAGCTTTGGAAGGCAGAAAATCCTTGGAGAAGAAGCTTTGGATGGAACTCTAGAAGGAGGCACACTTCTCCACGAAAATTCTTGCCTAGGGTTTCCCCCAGGTGTCCTTTATATACCCCTTTTTCAAAGATAGCCGTTTGAGAGAAGACAAGAAGAGGTCTTGGTCAAAAAGGTGTTCAAAAAGCACTTTTCAGAAGTTCTGCAAACCGGGGTCGACTCCCACTTTAGCTGGGGTCGACTCCAGAAGAGTCAGGGTCGACTCCAGAACAAACTGGGGGTCGACTCCCTTTGGAGAAAACTGCTTCTGTTGAACTGAGGTCGACTCCTTGAAGAGCTGGGGTCGACTCTGAAAAACTGAGTATTTCTGGGGTCGACTCCTGCATAACTGGGGTCGACTCCTTCACAACAGCAGAATAGGCTTTTCTGAACTGGGGTCGACTCCTTGAAAAGCTGGGGTCGACTCTGCACTGTAGCACTTGCAGAACATTTGTATGGGGGTGACTCCTTTAGAAATCTGGGGTCGACTCTGAAAAACTGCAACCTCTTGGGGTCGACTCCTTCACATTTGTGAGGTCGACTCCAGTAAACATGACTTAAGGTGAGCCTCTTTTAGGCCTTTTTACCCTTACAAAATGCCCTGTTTTCTGCATACAACTCGCAAACTTGTTAGCAAACATAACAAGTGTTTTGTGATCATCAAAAGACAAAGGGTTCCAACAATCTCCCCCTTTTTGATGATGACAAAACACCACACAGAAATAATCATTATGTCTAACTTATCAATGATACCAAAACATAATAAGGCACATAAGTCAAAGGCACAACTTCACGCAAAATCCTTAACACATTAAGGCATATAAAATGAAACATCAATTCATTTAAATTGCTCAAGGATAGTCATGGTTTTCCATTCATATTTCAGAAGATTACACTTTTCAACTCCCAATCATCAAAAAGAAATAGCTCCCCCTTACTATGAGCACCCTTAAAAAACATTCACATCAAAAGAGAGTAAAGTTCTAATGCAACTTCGTAACTAACATCAAAACACACAAAAACACACAAGTTCTCCCCCTTTTTGTCATCGTCAAAAAGAGAGGATGGAATGAGTTAATATGAGTTGTTTATGAAGAAGATGAACACATTCCTAATTCACGGCGCAATGAAGTAAATCGGTCTTCACACAACGGTTTAGTAAAAATATCAGCTAATTGGTGTGTGGGTCAATAAAATTTAATTCAATATCACCCCTAGTGACATGATCTCTAATAAATGATGGCGTACTTCAATGTGCTTAGTGCGAGAATGTTGAACAGGATTTTTGATAAATTTATGGCACTTGTATTATCGCAAAGCAACGGAATTTTAGACAAGCATATCCCATAGTCTTCTACTTGGTGTTAATCCACAATGCTTGTGTGCAACAACTCCCGACTGATATACTCGGCTTTGGCCGTCGAGAGAGCAACATAATTTTGTTTCTTGGAGGACCACGAAATGAGGCAACCTCCCAAGAAATGACATGTTCCGCTTGTGCTCTTCCGATCAACCTTACACCCAGCATAGTCCGCATCGGTGTAACCAACCAAGTCGAAAGAACATCCTTTGGGATACCACAAACCAAAATCAACCGATGAAGCAAGATATCGAAAGATTCGCTTAACGGTAATTAAGTGCAATTGTTTAGGCGAGCTTTGAAATCTCGCACACATGCAAACACTAAATAATATGTCGGGCCTACTTGCAGTTAAATAAAGTAGAGATCCGATCATACCTCGATAAAGCTTAGAATCAACAGGCTTACCAAGCTCATCATTATCCAATTTTGTTGTTGTAGACATAGGCGTTGGAAGAGGCTTGGTGTTGTTGAATCCATATTTCTATAGCAATTCCTTTGTGTACTTTGATTGACTTACAAAGATCCCATCAAGACTTTGTTTGATCTGAAGTCCGAGAAAGAAGTTGAGCTCACCCATCATGCTCATCTCGAACTCTCCCTGCATCAACTCAGAAAAATCCTTGCACAATTTTTCTTTAGTAGAGCCAAACACTATATCATCCACATATATTTGAACAAGTAAGATATCTGAACCAACACATTTTATGAATAGAGTTGAGTCAACAAAACCATGCTTAAAATCATGTTGAATAAGAAATTGACTCAATCTTTCATACCATGCACGCGGTGCTTGCTTAAGACCATATAGAGATTTTTGAAGACAAAAGACATGGTTTGGGAAATTTGGATCCTCAAACCCAGGAGGTTGCTCTACATAGACTTTCTCTTTTATGAAACCATTAAGAAACGCACTTTTAACATCCATTTGAAATAATTTAAAATTTCTGGAACAAGCGAATGCTAATAGAATCCTAATGGCTTCAAGTCTAGCAACCGGTGCAAAGGTCTCATCATAATCTATCCCTCTTCTTGAGAGTATCCTTGGGCAACTAAACATGCTTTGTTCCGAGTTACCACACCGGATTCATCAAGTTTGTTTCGAAAAACCCACTTGGTTCCAATCACGGGATGGTCATTCGGACGAGGAGACAAAGTCCACACTTTGTTCCTCTCAAACTGGTTTAGTTCCTCAAGCATAGCAATACCAATGTTCATCAAGAAGGGCTTCATCAACATTCTTGGTTCAAATTGAGATATGAAAGCAATATAATCACATTGATATTGAGTTTTCGAGTTCGCATACCGGATGACGGATCACCTATCACATTACCGATTGGATGACTTGACATGATCTTCCACGCTCGAGGTAATTCATCACTTGGAGAGGAAATTCGCAGATCTTCAAGTGGAGGATCTTCTTCCTTTTCATTTTCATCACCACAAGTTGGGTAGGATCATCCATTGCTTCTTCACTAGGCTCCGTGAGATCTATGTCATGAATGATTAATCTGGTTCTTCATGATTTCTGCATCATCATCATCATCTCTTTTTCTAACATTTGGTTAGTCTCATCAAAGATTACATGAATGGATTCTTCAACAACCAATGTTCTTATTAAAAACACGAAAAGCTTTAGAGTGAGATGATAACCAACAAATATACCTTCATCGCTTCGAGGATCGAACTTACCTATATCTCTTTGCCATTTACCAAGATGAAGCACTTGCACCCAAATGGCTTGAAATAAGAGATGTTCGGTTTTCTGCCTTTGTAGAGTTCATATGGAGTCTTATGCAACAAAGGTCTAATCAAACAACGGTTAGTGATATAGCAAGCGGTATAATAGCTTCAGCCCAAAAATATCTAGGTAAAACAGATTCACAAACATAGTTCGGGCCATATCAATTAAAGTCCGATTCTTCCTTTCAGCCACACCATTTTGCTGAGGAGTTCTCGGAGCAGAAAAGTTATGACTGAACCCATTATCATCACAAAATGAATTGAATAGCAGATTTTCAAATTCCTTACCATGATCACTACGGATTGCATTAATCACATAACCCTTATCATTTTGAACCTTTTTACAGAACGTTATGAATTCAGTTAATGCATCACTTTTATGAGCTAAGTACAAAACCCATGTAAACCGAGAGAAATCATCGACTATTACAAAACCATAGCGTTTACCTCCTAAACTAGCAGTTCTTGTCGGGCCAAACAAATCCAAATGCAATAGTTGCAAAGGCCGAGAGGTAGAAAACTATCTTGGGTTTAAATGAAGTTCTAGTTTGCTTACCCTTGGCACAAGCATCACAAACTCCATTTGAATCAAAATTCATTTTAGGCAAACCAACCACAAGCTCACGTCTAGATAATTTGGAAATGATTCCAAAGCTAGCATGGCCCAATCTTCGGTGCCACATCCATGGGTTGGAGTTATTTGCTACAAAGCAAATCTCCTTCTCATTCAAATCATCCAAATTAACGGTATAAACATTTCCATTTCGATTACCGACAAACTTGATTTCATTTGAAACATTATCGGTTAACATGCAATGAGATGCATCAAAGATTACTTTATAACCTTTATCACACAATTGACTAATACTAAGCAAGTTATGTTTTAATCCATCTACAAATAACACATGCTCAATGCTAGTAGAGGGAGTTTTACCAATGTTACCAATACCTATTACCTTTCCTTTGCTATTATCTCCAAACGTCACATTTCCACCGCTTTTCTTTTCAAGACTGGAAAATTGAGATTTATCTCCCGTCATGTGCCGAGAGCAACCACTATCCAAATACCATTCTTTATTCATCGAACCATTGGGGCCTTGCAAAAACAGAGAGATTTACACTTGATTTCTTGGTACCCAAATTTGCTTGGGTCCATCCATGTTAGTCCATCTTTTGGTTGTTTCCTTTGGCACCCACATTGTTTTGATCTTGTGGATGTTCTTTCGGAACCAACAACTCTGAATTTTATGCCCCTTCTTACCACAATAGTTGCATGTAGCAAAAGGAGTACTAGATAACTTAGCCCCAACAAAAGAAGTTGTGGTCTTATGCTTTGATTTTTGAGGGATAAAACCAATTCCTTCTTTTCTAAACACGCCTTTTGCGCTACCAAGAATAGCATCTAGATTATCACGACCACGCACAAATGTAGACAAGGCACTTTTTAGTCTATCTACTTCTTTTTGAAGGTTAGAACAATCATTTTTTAAGCTAGGAATTTGTTCTTCCAATGTTTCAATCTTTTTCTTAAGCAATGTATTCTCATTTACTATGTCAACATTTTCACATTCATGTGAACGAGATGCACTTAATTCATGAGTCATTAAATCAATACTTTTCTTTAAGCATCTATTCTCAAGTTTGCATTCAATAAATTTTCATATAACTCATTAAACGCTTCATGAAGTTCTTCTAATGTAAAAGTTTCAGAATTTACCTCCTCATGGTCGGATCTGGCCATGAGACAAAGGTTGGCGATTTCCTCTTCACTTTCTTCTCCCGTGGAGGTGTCTTCATCACTCCAAGCAGCAAGAGCCTTCTTTTTTGATGTCTTGCCGTCTCCCTTAGTGTATGCCTTCTTCTTCTTGAGTTCGGGACATTCAGGCCGGATATGTCCCGGCTTTCTGCACTCAAAGCAAGTGACTTCCTCGCTCTTGGAAGTTTCCCCTTTAGCTTGATTCTTCTTCTGAAATCTTCTGTTTCTTGGTTGGAAGTTGGATCGACGTTTGTTCAGAAACTTCTTGAATTGCCTCGTCATTAAGGCAATCTCTTCATCATCGATCTCTTCATTGCTATCCTCACTGACACACTCATTTAACATTAGTAGCTTTGAGGGCAAGACTCTTTTTCTTCTTAGAGTCATCTATGTCCCTCGATATATTGATCTCATAGGTCATTAAGGATCCTATGAGAGCATCCAAAGAAATTTGTGAGAGGTCTTTTGCCTCTTCAATTGCCGTCACCTTGGGATTCCAAGACATAGGCAAAGATCTTAAAATTTTCCTATTGAGTTCAGGGATAGAGTATTCTTTACCAAGGGCTTTGAGCCCATTCGTGATGTCCGTGAACCGCTTGAACATCTCTGTTATGGTCTCTTTCTCTTCCATCTTGAACAACTCATACTTGTGAACAAGAAGATTTATCTTCGTTTCTTTGACTTGAGAAGTTCCTTCATATGTCACTTGAAGCTTTTCCCAAATCTCTTTTGCACTGCTGCACATAGAAACACGATTGAATTCATTAGCATCTAAAGCACAAAATAGAGCATTAATTGCCTTAGCATTCATAGACAACTTTTTAAAGATTTCAGGAGTCCAATCTTTTTCAGGTTCCTTGGGAACATAAGGACCTTTTTCCACAATGTTCCATAGCTCATAATCCATAGCTTTCAGAAAGATAGTCATCCTTGCTTTCCAATAGCTATAGTTATTGCCATTAAACAGAGGTGGCCTATTCGTAGAGTTGCCTTCAGTGAAAGCACTCTGCTCTCCAAATCCAGCCATAGTCAATCCACACTAGAGGTTGTGAAACCCTTTAAACTAGTGACCTTGCTCTGATACCAAATGAAAGGATCTAGACTATGACTAGCCCTAGAGGGGGGTGAATAGGGCTTTAAAAACTTGACTTGAATGAACAACGGAAACTAATGCAGAAATGATAACGAATGCAAAACAAGGAGAGCTGAGAGGGAAGAAGGAAGCAATCACACAAGGACACGCGATTTATCCTGGTTCGGTAAGACCCCCGTTGGTCTACTACATCCAGTCCTCACCAACACGGTGAGATTTCCCTCACTAAGAGATGAACACAACCGCTGGTTGAAACGGTGCCCAGCTCACCAACAAACCGCTAGTAACCCCGGTGTCTAGCTCACCAAAGCACAGCTAGTTGATGCGGTGCCTAGCTCACCCAACAATAAACAATAGAGAGAGATGATAATAAACAAGCAAACTCAATGCCAAGCTCTGGAGGATGATCTTCAGATGTTGATGAAGCTTGATGATGAGAAGATCTCCCAAAAAGATGCCTTCACAGGGATGTAGCAGATGGAAGCTTTGGAAGGCAGAAAATCCTTGGAGAAGAAGCTTGGATGGAACTCTAGAAGGAGGCACACTTCTCCACGAAAATTCTTGCCTAGGGTTTCCCCCAGGTGCTTTTTATACCCCTTTTCAAAGATAGCCGTTTGAGAGAAGACAAGAAGAGGTCTTGGTCAAAAAGGTGTTCAAAAAGCACTTTTCAGAAGTTCTGCAACCCGGGGTCGACTCCCACTTTAGCTGGGGTCGACTCCAGAAGAGTCAGGGTCGACTCCAGAACAAACTGGGGGTCGACTCCCTTTGGAGAAAACTGCTTCTGTTGAACTGAGGTCGACTCCCTTGAAGAGCTGGGGTCGACTCTGAAAAACTGAGTATTTCTGGGGTCGACTCCTGCATAACTGGGGTCGACTCCTTCACAACAGCAGATAGGCTTTTCTGAACTGGGGTCGACTCCCTTGAAAAGCTGGGGTCGACTGCACTGTAGCACTTGCAGAACATTTGTATGGGGGTTGACTCCTTTAGAAATCTGGGGTCGACTCTGAAAAACTGCAACCTCTTGGGGTCGACTCCTTCACATTTGTGAGGTCGACTCCAGTAAACATGACTTAAGGTGAGCCTCTTTTAAGGCCTTTTTACCCTTACAAAATGCCCTGTTTTCTGCATACAACTCGCAAACTTGTTAGCAAACATAACAAGGTTTTGTGATCATCAAAAGACAAAGGGTTCCAACAGAGCAATTAGCCCTTGTAGACACAAGTATGGCCCCTCGTTGTTGACAATACACCTTCTTCCCTGATGGGTAAAACTTCTCATGGTTACTTTAGTAGATTCTCCAGAGTGCCCGCTTATAGAATTACCCCTTGTAAGAAGTGAAGAACAAGAGCTCTCAGATCTCTTCTTCTGCATATACTTGGAATGCCAGACTCTACATGATGTTCTCACGTTGCAGGCCCTCAGCGGCCATGATAGCATACTCACGGCTTCTTGGCTGTAAGCCTGTAATCATCATACAAGGCACTACACCCACTTTATGGTCTCATCTCTGCAAACGAGGAGGGATGTTTGCCAGATATTGACATAGATGTTAACACTCAGATGTAGCTTAGGGATTTTTGGATCTGCAAGGAACAGCTATGCTTGAACTAATTAACAATAGAGGTTAATATGTATAAATAACTATATGACAAAGTTTAAGGCATGTCAAAGGAACTACCACTAGTTTAGGGGATATAATCTTCAAAACCACATAAGCTCAGTGGCATCAAGGAAAGAAAGAACTTAATACAAAATAGCACTCCCTCACTTATTTGCAAGTTTGGAAATGAAATTGTGATCCCTGAAAGGTGAAAGTTGCTGGGTCATTTTAGAACTTTTCGCAACAAACTTGCTACTAACTAGCATAAATTTAGGCTCTTGCCATGAGGAGGAAGAAGCAAGAGCCCAGCTCCTCTGCTGCCTGTGTGTGGTGAATGGAGATGTTCTTACATATATAGATTTGCAGCAAAAATATTGTTTTCCTTCGATGCTCTTTATTTGCGTCTCGTACTATGAACTCATCTGATCAGGTAAGCCGGGGGGCATCGATCCCCGCGAGGGAGGGCGCATGATGGTTGTGGATACCGTCATAGGTTGTCAGCAGATAGTTGGAGTCCTCTGATGACCTCTCTACTCTCTTCTTCACCTTGCATCCCACGCTTGAGCACCTGTAATAGTTCCTGCATCAAGAAAAAAAAGAAGCATTTTTTATCTGGCTTTTGCCATTCGAGAAATTACTTGAACATTTTTTATCTTCAAAATTTTAAGAATATCTTCACTCTATCTTTGATCTATCCTAATATCAAACATGTTTAGTTTAATGAATAAGCCATAAAAATAAATGAGAAACACTAAAAAAGGCCGGTTTGATAACTGGGGAGTGGCGGCTAGTCTGTGGATTTTATGCACAGATAAGAAGATGTTTGCACTTCGATAACTCGGATATATATATGTAGGCTCTCTCTGACAACTTGTTTTATTCTAAATAAACTTCCAATAATCTGTATTATTGTTGTTTATGGGATTAGCCATCCTATTAAGATAAGAAGTTTTGAATCAGCAAAAAAAAAAAAAGAAACATTTTGAGGTTTCTTTGAGGAGCTACCATACAACTTGGATGGCTTACAGTGCTGGGATCTAAAAGTCATCAGCATATATACATGCCTAATCTATTGAGACAGTTTCAGGTAAAAGCATTATAAGATATGATATTCTCATCCAATATTTGTATGGTAGCTCATCAAATTTGTACAGTCATGAGCATGCTTGTAATTTATCTCAACTATTTCAGGTAAAAGCATCATAAGATATGATAATCTAGTCCATTTACAACTCTGATACATAATAAAAGGAAATGACCCATGAAACCAGTTTTTTTTTCCCCTCTTTGGAGGAGGACACTAGTGGGAGGAGTTGTGCAGATGACTTCATCTACCTTTTCCCAAATGAAATCTGCGAAGTACTAGGAATTTCCACATCCCAAACTTTTCATACACAAGATTCATCCAACCAGAAGATAACACAGAAGTCTAGCAGAACAGAGGCAATTAACTTGAACTGGGTTTGTCTATTTTTGCCTGCTTGACTCCCCACATGACTCAAAACTTGAATATCAAATTCTAACCAGTGACTGAATGGCGAAGTACAGTAAGCTGGGGCATGCAGATGCTTGGTTAAGAGCTATGGAAAGAGACGCCCCAGTGAAATCCAATACTTCAAATTGCTGGCATAGAAGCTTTCCAAGATGATGCCTATCCATCTCAAAAAGTAGAGAGAGAGAGAGAGAGAGAGAGAGAGAGAGAGCTCTTTGCTGACCTTGGATTTGGGCTGTTCTTCACCTTCTTCTTCCCGTACTTCCTCCATTTGTACCCATCGTCCAACATCTCCAGATCTGTCTTCGTCCTGAACGCAAATCTAACCTCGACACACGATGCAGTGATCCTCTCCACGCTGTCTCGTCCTCTGCATGTCGAACAGGAAAGAAAGAACCCACCCTGCCGTGATCTGTAAACAAGCACGCACGCAACAGGGATTTGAAGCTTTCAGGTTCTGGAGGCATACGCTCGGTCGTTGCCGTCGAGGAGACGGGTTCCGCCGGCGGCTTCTCCGGCTCCGGTGCTGTCCCCTGCTACTATAACAGGGAGGCGGCCCTGGTGGGGTGGGAGCAGAGGAGGAGGTTCTTCCTGGGCTAAGTCGTTCAGGGTAAGGTAATCAGATATGTCGAAGAATATCTCGTCGAAGTTGTCGTTGCCGGAGGAGCAGGACGACTGGAAGGAGTAAGACGACATTGTTGGGGTGCGGCTTGGACGGTGGGGAGCAGAGGAAGTGAGATGGTGGCGGTGACGGTGGGGAGGAAACTTTGAGGCTCCTCGGGATGACAGGGGGCTCTTGCTTTTATGGAGGCCTTCCCTGCCTCCATCTAAGAAAAAATGTTCACGTTTTTTTTTTTTTTTACAATTGTGATTATTTCAAATTTAATAATCATTTAATACTTATTGTACAATTACATTTAAGATGTTATTGATCCACACAGAAATTACTGGACACAAGACATCATATCATTAGGTGCTTCCTAATTATGTTGGATTTATTTAGTAGTTATTTTGTGTTCATGATGTAAGTTCGTATATTCCCCCCTCTTCACTATTGTTGTCGATCATCACTCTTATTATTATTAATTCCACCATCACTATTGTTAATTGCCACTATCGTTACTAGTTGTTGTTGCTACCTACCATGTTATATTTGACATGACCTAATCAAATTACATCTGAACAAATCAGACCAACTTAACTACATGTGTAGAGAGCATAGTTTGGTCATATACTAGACATAGTGAAAATTAAATACGTGCTAAACCAAAACATAAATTTCTTCTCTCATCTTTTTTCTAAAAAAAAAGATAAAATCTTAGACGGAGATTATCTTTTGATGAACATGTTAAAATTTCACACGTCACTATTATTATTGTCTATGAGAATCGAACAATAAATCATGTGCCTATCTGAACATCTTATCGCAATACGATCTATAGACTCTTATCTTCACTAAAAAAATTGTGTAGAAATATAATTAAGTTTCATATTAGATGTAATAAAAATAAATATATATTTATAAACAATAGATATTTCTCTTCTTCTAAAAAAATAAATTTTTTAGAAAAAGAGAAAGATAACCATAATATCTCTCGAAAGACACACTGCAATTTCACTTATCAACAACATAAATAATGCTTAACTACACTAAAATTGGTTAAGTAATGAATATTTCTCTAGGTGAAGCCCTGCTGACGTACTTCGTACATATAATATGTTTCTGTCAAATCTTACAAAAACAAAATACTTGAAAGACGATTTTAAAAGCAGCAAATATTGGCATGGCGGGTTTTTTTTTTTTTTTTTTGCCGTTGCCACGAAGAAGGGGAGAGTTTGATTCCTCCCAATATATGAAGGACCGAGCTCAATAAATCACCAATCGAGGTGAAGAATGGATGAAAAATGTCAAAAAAAATCAAATAAAAATAATTTATTATTTAAATTTTTTTGACATTTTCCTATCCGTTCTTCACTTCTATTAGTGACTTACTAAGCTCGGTCCTCTGAACTCGGAAGGGGGCAACGTGGAGGGATCGGGGACCTCCCTCTGCATGCCTGACGTATAGAATTTGCCCACTGTATCGATTCTATTCGGGGAAACTTTCTCACAAGAATCAAACACATGATCGATCGATGACAAATCCAAAAAGTCAAATTTTTCTTAAAAAAGGACAAGAACACAATGTGATCGACAAATGACAGGATATGACAGCGTTTTAATACAGAGATCGACTGCCATATATATATGACATCTGAGTTAATTAATTTGACTCTTAAAACTTCTGCAGCTAGCTAGTCGGTCCTCAAACGCGTGCATCGGACTACACGAGCGCATACAACCAAGAGAGAGAGGAATCCATTTTGGCACCAAGACCACGCAAAGAAGACTTCAAGTCTTCCATCCATAGATAAGATAGAAGATATTGACAAAGTGGAAACATTCTTTATCCGATTCATGTTATGTAAAGATGGATGAGTACAGGATTTGAAACGAGATATAGAAGGGCCATGTTGCTTATTTTCCCATGTCACTTTTTTTTTCCTTCTATTAATGTTTCATATAATGGAACTTTTTTTTTTTTGATAACGAGGAAATCCCGTTCCGTGTGATTTTGTGGGTTCAGGAATTGGTGTTCGTGAACTCCAAGGTCAAGACTTGGCAGCTCCTACTTTCCGTATACCTGTATTGTCCTTACCCCACTTGACCGAAAAAACTCTGAATTTACACACCTCGAGAATTGCATGTAAATCAGATAAGTCCCTCCCAAGAATCGAACTCGGGACATCTTGTTTTTATATAATGGAACTTTTATTATATGGACGAATGATTCATATAAACATGTGTGGCATATTAATATTTATTGTATATTTAGATATAAAATAAGTATGACTTTAAAATATGTATTGGTTGCATAGAGAAATACATTATATAGGATGTCAGCATACAAATAGATAGCTAGAATTAGAATGTAAATATCTCGTGCCATGACAAATGAAGAATAAGTCTGATATAGTTGCGTAGTAGCAGAAAATGGTATAGTATCTAAATTAGGACTATCGATAGGCCGACTCAAGTCAGATCAAAGCATTTTTTTTAAGTCTAAGTTCGAGTGGCATTAGATTCCACCAAATTACAAAATCTGACCTTGACTTGTCCGGTCGGAAAAAAAGTAATAAAAGTTTTATTAAAAATTATTAATATTGTTAAAAAATATGTGCAAGAGTAGTACCGATCGATTAGATGTTTGTCGACTAAAAATTTAATATTGATTGACTGGTTTGAAGTTCGATTTAGAATTAGAGTTCGGTCGATCGAAAACTTAATATTGTGAACTTATCAAATTTGTTCAAGCCGAATAAAAAAAACCTACGCCCAAATTTTTGAAGAGGTGGGCTTAAGTCCAGGGGTTTAAAGAAGCGTGATGACCCGGCCCAATATTAGGACAGACCCACAAATCTATCGAGTCAGTCCGACCCACTGATAGTCCTAATTTAAATCTTTTATTGGATCTCTGACAACTCCTATTTTAGGCACGGTTAGATAATTAATTAATAGAGGCTTTAGATAGAGGTTTATCTATGCAGGTAAATTTTGAAGTAGCTTGGTAACTCGACTGTAGGGAATTTCCGAAAAGACCTTAGCATTTTAGATCTTAGGTTATAAGTTAATTAGATGGTTAATTAGAACAGTGTTCACAAGATGCTTTCATCGACCGGATGCATGCAGAAACATCTGTAGCCATCAAACTGAAAGGAGCTGGGGGCCCTCTCTCTCTATCAGTAGATGTATAACCTTTTAAAACCAGTCGATTCTGGTCCAACCGAAGCCGTAAAAGATCGAGAGAGAAGTCTATTTTGTTTCCGTGGACTATGCAAAGGACGACCCTCCGACAATGAGTGCTTTATTGCACTAATTATGTTGAAGGACGCAAGATTACTTGATTTGTTGCAGTCATATATAGATCCATTCCACAGATGCCCAATTGATATATATGATATCATATGTGAAGAACATGTATGTGTGATGATGAATCAAAGAGGAGAGAGGTGAATTAGTTATCGTCTATTTAAAAAAAATTCAACACAGAACATATTAAATTTAACTAAAGTAAATTTATTAAGTAAGATGCATATCGAAATATAACACTACAAACAATGAAATCAACTATCCTAACATAGGTAGAGTAGAGATAGAAAAGATAGAAATAAATCATACATATACGTAGAATTTAGAGTGGTTCGACCAACACATCACGTATGCGTCTACATCTAGTACCCCACATCTTGTGAAGATTTCCACTAACTTGTTTAACTTGGGTACAAGTCACAAACTATCACAACACAGTTGTTTCTCCAGAGACAACACCAACCCCAACCGATTCTTTATTTTACAGGTACAAAGAAATAAAAAATCTAACCACGTGTTCATAGACCGAGCACACACACAGATAGTTCTGTTTCAATTAAAAACCAAAACATATGGACATGAAGAATAGAGATCAAATATTGATGCATAGATTCCACCTGTCCAAAGATGAAGTGCCGTTGTAGCAAATTGAACTTAATGAAGAACGTAGCTTGACTCTTCACCAAAGCCTCCTAGGCTTTGCTTGAGTGTAGTACAACTTCTTGGTACATGACAGCAACTCCGCGTAGTAGCTAAGATGTCTGGAACACTTGAACTTGAGATCTGTTGTAGACTTCTTCAGCAAATCACCCAAAACCCTAGCTGCAAAAGATAAAAACTCTCTTGCATGATGTGGTCTCTCCTAAAGGCTTGGAAAATGTGTTAAATATATAGCACAAGCTAAAAGATCACATCTTGGACGAATCCTTGGGCAAAGACCTAATGGAGGAAAGAGTCTGTTTAGATTAGGAAACCTCGTCACCAGAATCAATCGTCCGATTTTCCATTTTAATTAGTCGTCTGATTCTAGACTGTCCCCAGACCCCAAGTTTCTAGGAAAAGTGGTCAACCGAAAACCTTGAATCGATCGTTCGATTTCTTGGTCTGCACTTGAAGTTGCATTTCTCCTATGTGTCGACATGTAGCTCTTCATGTGTCGACATTTTGTCTGGATCGGTTGACGGTTTTCTCACAATCGGTCGTCCGATTTGCACTGTCCCAGAAACGATGCTATTGGGAAAATCGGTCGACCGTTTTCTCTGAATCGATCATCTGACTGTCAGTTTTGAAGTTTTCTTCAGTTGGTCTTCAGTCCTATTAAGTCCAAGCCTTGGCCTTTATAATTTTAACTTAATAACTCAACTTTTACCTATTTTTATACACACTTAACACACAAATTAAAATCTCAAATTAAATATAAATAAATCAATTACATAGATCATTAACATGAATAACAATGGTGCTTCGAGAGCATATCAACATGAATTAGATTTAGTGTTACTGTGATCATCAAAATCTATAGAATACAATAATATGTTGTTGGGATATAAATGTCATATTAGATGATTTTAAAATATTAGGTCACTCTTTATTTATATAGTGTATTCTTTATCTCTTTAATTAATATCTAAGCTTTGAGTGTGACCCATATATAGTACATATCAAAGAAGGCCTTGAAACGCGTAGATCTCACATACTTTGTACATCCTAAGTCTAAGATATCATGATGACTAACATGGAAGGCGTTATGATGGCTGACATGGAGACTACCGAGGTGGTGTAATAGACCCAGAACTCTTGATGGCCGATGTGGGGGCTACCGAATGTCGAGATAGAGGGGATGTCGACCAGACTCATCTCTGGGTAAGGCGGAGATGAGAGAAGTTGCTTAAGGCCAACGTCCGAGGACGAGGAGATTGACTTCGTACAACACGGAGGACACAAAGGCTCACGAAAATCCCGGGCTTTGTGACTTGTATAACGGCCCATTAACTCGAACGTGGGGATAATGGGTGCAAATCAGGCAAACAATAACGACAGCCATAAAGGTCACAATATGGTCGACGTGGCACAACGGTTGCGGGATCATGTCACGAGATCCATGCGAACGATCGACGGTTTGAGGTCTGGTATATATAGGGGTATGCTCGATGTTTTCAGATACGCTATTATACTCATTTCACTAAGTCATTCCTCTCGACTAACAACTGACTTGAACGTCAGAATATCTCCCTCTCGAGACATCTCAAAAGGCACTACAAGTCTCCACGTCATATGGAGTACAAGGGACATGTCGGCCTCGAATCCAACTCTACCACATCAAGCTCAGCCAACATTGACAAGTCATTCATCTCGATCTCAAGGGCCACAGTGAATTGAACAGACCGTAGCAAGTCTTCTCAGTTCCCAACTGTGGGTTTCATGTTATTCTATTAAAATCTGCGTGGTTTTTATTTTATATAAAATTGGCACATGTGTGCGCACAGGTATATATGTTGGGATATAAATCTAGTAAGAATATATAATTTCAAAGTAAGTCTATCTAATCTTTATATAATGTAGTCTCCATTCCCTCAATATTTAAATTTTGAGGAACACCTACATATATCACCTTGGTCAGTATTAATCTAGTGACCGATTTGAATAATAACGTACGATGTGACATCGACCTTAATTCACCAATCAAAGTACACAACGATCAGATGGTCCCACAGATACATCCACCCATTTGCCTTTGCAGGCCAGGGGGGATGTTGGGGTTCGTTAATATTGGACTCCTCAAGTGCGACTGGCCAGCTAACCCAGCTCTTTCACATGTCTATTTGGACATGGAAAGCAACCTGGAGCTGCGACCACATTGTCTCCCTGCCGTTTTCCTCTCATCTAAGAAGACTACTCTTTCAAGTCTTCTCCCAGCCTGGAGGCCCCGCGAAAAAAGTTTATTACATTTTTATATTACATAAGTGTAATATAATTAAGCAGTAAATTTATGTGACATCTAGAATTATTATTTTATCATTTTTTATGTGAGAAGTATCACATAAATTATTATCTAATCATATTATACTTAAAATATAATATGTAAATATAAAAAAAAATTCATTCCCCGTAAGAATCGTGTTAACTAATTAACACATTTTTTTTCGACGCCAAATTTGACACAAATAATAAAAATATGTCACATCATAAAAAAGAAGAATTGTGATTGGTGTGTTAAAAATTGTGTCAAAAAAAGATGTTACTATAACTATTTTTCTTCCTTGGGCACACAGTCTTGCAGTTGGTCGATCTGTGAGAAGGGGGTGATGATGACCTTATGTTGACGTCAACGTAGAGCAAATTAACATGATGCGGAGATTGCACCTTCACCGCCCTTTGGACTGATGCCGTGATGCGCTGGCTGCTGAAGATTCTCGTACAGAAGACGTAGTACGGTCTATTTGTTAAGAGATTTATCTTTTTTTATCACCAATTTTATGTTGACGGAGCAGTTTGATAACGTATTTATTTTATTTTTAGATGATAAAAATTACTCAAGATAAAATGATGATAAAAGAGTGATAATTATCTTTCTCATGTGAGGGTGATAATAGTTATTCTTAAAAATAACTTATTAAATATTATTATTAGAATTCTAAAAATCGTGTATATTTATACAAAGATAAATAATGTCAAATTAAAAATAAATAGATGATAACTATACATACTACATCACATCACATTAAAAATTATTTCTTACATAATTATTTCTTATTTAAATCATCTCAAATAAAAAAATCCTAAATACGAATAATTTATATCCGATATACTTACACAATCTCCTTATCTCATTATAGACTCCTGTGGTGGCCAAATCTGGTCACCTAGGCCCGTGGTGGTTCATTACGGCCCATTCGTGTCCCGTCAACCCATGTGGCACCGTCATCGAAGAGCACGCCCTCTCCAGGATGGCTCGAAGACCTCCATTGTGTGACTCCCGTGATCGGAAGTTATCAGGTTCCGATACGGGGTACCTCCGAGCAGATCAGCCGCCTTCCCTTGCCGAACAGCTATGAACAGCTCCCGAGCCAGAACAGTGATCTCGCTCCATGAGACTACCCTCGATGTTACCGAACAGCATGTTCGATCCCCCACGAGGGTCACCTGCTCGGAAAGCATTTCCAAAGGGTTCCGAGCAGGCTCTCGGCTTCCAGAACGGTGTGTAACCGCCTCAGGCCACGTTCTCCACCATCAAGTGGCGTGAACTGCCTGGCAGCCCAACGGGCATCGGAGTCATAACTCCCCCGTTACGCGCGTGCGTCAAGGCGCCTCTTCAGGCACGATCTGCCCAACGTTACGCACGTTGGCCTTGCACCAACGCCTATAAAGGCACAGGTGCAGTACCATGCAACGGTACGCTCTCTTCCCCTCGCGGAACACACTCTCGCATTCCGAAACCCCCTGCCTTACAAGCTCTCCACTGACTTAGGCATCGGAGGGTTTCCCCGGTCTTCACCGGGCCTCTGATCCCATTCTGGTTTTGCAGGTTCTCTTCGCCCTCACCAGCAATCGTCCTTCCTCTCTCATTCTAGTGGAGGCCCGTTTGGCTCAGGCCCAAACAGGCGTACCACCACATTTGGCGCCGTCTGTGGGAAGCGACGCTGCCATGGCTCGAGGGCGATCCTCATACCAGAACGTGGGAAGCAGGGCGACGAGGTCTCGCCAATCACGAGGGGCCTCTCGTCGCCAATCTCCTCCTGGGACGTCGCCGGCGCTGCTACCGGCGCGAATCACGACGTCCCAGTACCAACGGCTGCCGCACCGGCGACGGCCCTCGAAGTGGCAGAGCTTCGGGGGCAGATGCATCAGCTGACGGGCGTCTGCCTCGCCCTACAGGCCCAGTTGGTGGGGGTTGCGGCTCCGGCGGCTTCCCTGCCGCGCGAGCGGCAGGCGGAATCGTCGCACCGCCACTCCCGCGTCCCCCCGGTGCCTCAGGAGCAGCAGGCAGAGTCGCCGCGCCGGTCTCACCGGCCCCCGTCGGAGGAACGGGCACCAGAGCGCCGCGGGCGTTCGCCCCGACGCTCTATCATCTCCCCTCGGCCGCCACGATCAGTCGTGGGGGGCAACTCCCACGCCTCTGGACGAGGGGGCCCCGCCAACTCCGAGCAGGAGCTCGCCAGGCGCCTCAAGCGCGTGGTTGATCTTGAGCGCCGCATGGACGCGATGGTTCAGCGTGCGGAGGGGAAGGCTCCAGCGGAGGATGACTTGGACTTCCGCTCCCCGTTCAGCAGGGAGATCCTGGAGGCCCAGGTCTCCTCCAAGCTCCCTCTACCCACCATCGCGCCCTACGACGGCACAACAGACCCGGCCGATCACATCCACGGCTTCGAATCGCACATGGTGTTCCACGGAGCATCAGATGCGGCCAAGTGCAGGGCCTTCCCTGCAACGCTAAAAGAGACCGCCAGGGCTTGGTTTGAAACCCTCCCTGCGGGCTCCATTACTTCTTTCCGCCAGCTGAAGAAGTCCTTTAGGGACAACTTCTGGGCGGGAGATCACAGCCGCGAACGGCGGCTTCCCTTCTGGCTGTGTGCGCCAGAAGAAAGGCGAGGCGCTCTGGGACTTCGTCAAGAGGTTCCGAACAGAGGCGCTTCGCATCTCGCGTCTGGACGTCCCCCTAGCCACCAGTGCTCTCATCAAGGCACTCGTGATGGCTTTCTACAAAGGACTCTTGGCGTCCAGCAGCCCGCCACCCTCGCCGAACTGCTCTCCATCGCGCAGCGCCACGCGGCCTGCGAGGAGAGCCTGGCGGCGAGCAGGGCCGAACAGGGGGAGCAGTCGGAAAAAAAGCGGCCTTCCGACAACGGCTCCGACCGTGATCGGAAGAAGGGACGACGCAATGGCGATTCTCCGCGTCGTCCGCGCCCCTTTACCAACTACACCCCCCTCACTGTGGCCCCGAACAAATCCTGGCAGAGATCAGGGATGAAGCTTTTGTTCGGTGGCCCCAGAGAATGCGCTCCGACCCCCCGAAGCGCGATCAAAATAGGTACTGTCGCTTTCATCGCGACCACGGCCACGACACCTCCGAGTGCCGCCAGCTTAAGGACGAAATCGAAGACCTTATCAAGCGCGGCTACCTTGGCGGTTCGTGCGCCGGAACGAAGGGCGCCGGAATGAAGAGCGCCCCCGTCGCCAAGACCGCGCTCCCGAGCAGCCGATCAACAACGAGCCCAATGGGCAGGAGATCAACGTGATCGCGGGAGGCTTTGGCGCAGGTGGAGAAAGCACTCGAAGCCGACGCGATACGCAAGGCGAGTGCATGTCGTAGACAGGCCTCCGACTGTTCGGCCGGCCCCATATCCTGCCAGTCCCGCACGCGCACAGCCCGAGGAGGCTATAACCTTCTCGGACGAAGACCTTGTAGGGGTTACGACCCCACACACTGATGCGCTGGTCGTTTCGGCCACCATCAACCACTGTAACGTGCGCCGAATTCTGGTAGATAATGGAAGCGCCCCCGATGTCTTGGCTTACGACTGTTTTGTCCTCATGGGTCTGCGAACCGATCAACTCGCCCCTGTAAACTCGCCACTTTTCGGCTTTTCGGGAGTTTCGGTCCAGCCCATGGGAAGGATTCGCCTTCCGATCACCTTGGGGACAGCTCCAAAGGCTGTGACCAAGATTGTTGACTTTCTGGTCATCAACAACATGCCTGGATACAATGCTATTCTGGGCAGAGGCCTGATCGGACGCATCAAAGCAGTACCTTCGTCTCTCCATCAGAAGATGAAGTTCCCTACTCCGAGCGGAGTGGGCGAAGTGCTCGGGTGCCAGCGTGAGTCTCGCCGTTGCTATGTCCTCTCTCTAAGAGACAAGCAACCACTCGCTGATCCAGCTCTTCCAACCTCCGATCAGCCTTCCACTAGTCGGGGGACGCCTGCCGAAGACTTAATCCCCATTCAAGTGGACGACGACCCCGAACACGTCTTGTACATTGGCGCCCTGTTGACAGAGGCCGAGCAGCAACGCTATACAGCTTTCCTGCTCGCTAATTTGGACGTGTTCGCTTGGTCTGATGACGAGCTTCCAGGCATTCCCCCGGAGGTCATGGTGCATCGCCTTCGGTTGGATCCACGAATCCCGCCAGTACAGCAAAGAAGGCGACCCGTGAACCGAGAGCGGCAGATCGTGATTCAGGATCACGTGACCAAAAGCCGAACTGTCGGGCTCCTCCGAGAAGCCCAATATCCAAGATGGATCTCTAATGTGGTCCTCGTACGCAAGGCCAATGGCAAATGGCGTGTGTGCGTAGATTACAAAGATCTTAATAAGGCAACGCCCAAGGATAACTTCCCGTTACCACGCATTGATCAGCTGGTGGACGCTACCTCCGGGCACGAGCTCCTCAGCTTTTTGGATGCCTACTCTGGTTACCACCAGATCAGCATGCATCCACCGGATCAAGACGCCACTACGTTCGTCACAGACCTAGGCTTATACTGTTCACCAGGATGCCTTTTGGTCTAAAGAATGCAGGCGCAACTTACCAGCGGCTGGTCAACAAGATGTTCGAGCAGCAGATCGGGCGAAACATGGAGGTTTACGTCGACGACATGTTGGTCAAGACTTCGACTCCGAGCACCGATCACATTTCTGACCTCCAGGAAACCTTCGCAACTCTGCGAAGGTATAATATGAAGCTCAATCCCGCCAAGTGTGCGTTTGGTGTTAGGTCGGGTAAGTTCCTCGTTCCTCGTATCAAACAGGGGAATAGAGGCGAACCCGGAAAAAATCCAAGCCGTACTTGAGATGTCCAGTCCGAAGACGGCGCGCGACGTCCAGCGTCTAACAGGACGTCTTGCCGCGCTGAACAGGTTTGTGTCCCGAGCAGCAGAAAGAAGTTTTAACTTCTTCAAGTTGCTCCGAGGCCCTAAAAACGCCTCGAAGCAAGGGGGGCAAGTACTATGGACTGACGAATGCGAAGCTGCCTTCACCGAGCTGAAGGCATATTTGGCAACCCCTCCTGTTCTCTCAAAGCCTGTGCTCGGAGAACCCTTGTTCGTGTACCTTTCGGTCACCGAACACTCCATCAGTGCGGTTTTGATCAAAGAAGTAGGAGCGGCACAGTATCCAGTGTACTATATCAGCAGGGTCCTCCAAGAAGCTGAAAGGAGGTACCCCAGAGCAGAAAAGCTTGCCCTTGCTCTTGTCACAGCTGCACGGAAGCTCAGGCCCTACTTTCAGGCCCATTCCGTTACAGTGCTTACCGATCAACCGCTGAAATCCATCTTGCAGCGGCCGGAGGCTTCCGGTAGGTTGGTTAAGTGGGCAATTGAGCTGGGAGAGTTTGACATCAGCTTCCGACCAAGGACGGCGATCAAAGCGCAGGCGTTAGCAGATTTCGTAGCGGAATGCACCCTTCCGGCCGAGCAGGATCCACCGTTGGCAGACGAGCCCCCATGGGAGCTTTATGTGGACGGATCCTCTTGTGTCTCCGGAAGCGGGGCAGTTTGGTCCTCACCTCCCCAGAGGGGTTAGAGTTCCAATACGCCCTCCGTTTCCGCTTTCCAGCCTCCAACAACGTCGCCGAATACGAAGCCTTGCTTTCCGGTATCCGCATGGCTAGGCACCTCGGAGCCATTCGGCTTAGAGTCTTTAGTGACTCCCAGTTGGTCGCCAGCCAGGTGAGCGGACAGTTTGGAGCAAGGGAACCTCGCATGGCTAAATACCTCCAACAGGTCAAGAGCCAGACAGAGGGCCTCGTATACTTCGAGGTCATACATGTTCCACGAGAGCAGAACGCGCGAGCTGATGCGCTGGCCAAATTGGCATCTTCAGGCGACATCACCCCTCTCGCTCTGTCTTCATTGAAGAGCTCGCCGTGCCGAGCACAGAGATTGATATAGCCGCCATAGAAACGGGCCCACCGACCCCAAGTTGGGTGGACCCTCTCTTGGCGTACCTTCTCCGAGGCGAGCTTCCTTCCGAACAGGATGAAGCTCGGAAAGTCAGGATGCGCTCGCAGCATTTCACCTCGTAGAAGGCAAGCTGTACCGACGGTCCTTGCAAGACCTCTTCTACGTTGCCTCAACCCTGAGGAGGCCCTCGCGGCCATAGAGGAAGTCCACGAGGGGTTGTGCGGAAGCCATCTGGGGGGCAGGACGCTAGCACGCAGCCTCATCCGAACAGGGTTCTGGTGGCCTTCTCTTCAGAAGGATTGCATGTCCTTCGTCAGGAAATGCCCAGAATGCCAGAAGTTCGGAGTACTCATCAAGCAGCCAGCCGAACAGCTTCACAGTCTGTTCGAGCCGCGCCCCTTCGCCAGATGGGGCATTGACATCTTGGGCCCTTTCCAGAGGCCCAAGGGCGCAAGAAGTTCCTTTTTGTGGCCATCGACTACTTCACCAAGTGGATCGAGGCCGAACCCGTTGCCACAATCACCGAACAGGCCGCATGGAAGTTCGTATGGAAGAACCTTCTATGCAGGTTTGGCGTCCCCAGAGTGATTACTTCTGACAACGGGAAACAGTTTGACAGCACCTTCTTCAAGGAAAAGTGCGCCGAGCTCGGGATCTACAACCACTTCACCTCCGTCGCTCATCCCCAAGCTAACGGTCTGGTTGAAAACGCCAACCGAACATTGCTGCACGGGATTCGAACCAGAGTAGAGGCAGGTGGATCATGGATCGATGAGCTCCCAAATGTCCTTTGGTGTCACCGGACAACTGCTCGGGTAGCTACGGGGGAAACACCTTTCCACCTAGCCTACGGCTCAGAAGCAGTTGTACCTTTGGAAGTAGCCCTTCCCACCATCCGAACAACCCACTTCGACGAAGCCGCCAATAATCGTGCTCTCCGAGAGAACTTGGACATGCTGGGCGAACGACAAAGCGACGCCAGCATTCGCCTCGTTTTTATCAACAACGGCTTGCGCAATATTACAATGCGCGAGTCAAGGAGAGGCGGTTCAATGTGGGAGATTTGGTCTTGCGCCGCTGTTCGGCTTCGGACCCCCGAAGAGCAGTCGGCAAACTTGCCATCAAATGGGAAGGACCTTATCAGGTCACCCACGTCCTTGGAAAAGGCTCATATAAGCTAACTACTCCTAGTGGCGAGGCCATTCCCAGGACATGGCATGTCTCTAATCTTAAGGCTTATCATCTATAAAAGCCTTCTTTCAGCATCCAACCTCTCTTCTCTTCCTGTTGCTTCATGAGCATTTAGCATAGATACCTGGTCGGAACCCCTTTACGGTACCCAATGATCTGTGTCTTACATGCAATACTCACGAAGCTAACGGATTCCGATCCGAGCAGGAACAACCACAACAGGGAGAAGATAGAGAAAGTGACGCTACAGAAAAACTCGTAAAGCAGAGGATTTCATTTATAAGAAATTCTTGTGCTTACAAAACAGCCTTCCTTGGCCGATGTTACAAAAAACGAAGTACAAGAAGACGTGAGGCAAGGGGATTAAGGAGCTTGTTCGGAAGGACCAGCATCCTCACCCGAAGGAGGCATCCGCCCAGATTGAAATTGTGCGAACCGCACACCATCTAAGCGGACGTCTTGGGTGCGGCGTCGGCATTCCCGAACAGCAGCCTCGAAGGCTTCTTGGGCGCGTTGGCCCAGGAAAGCCTCTCCCCCACATCCTTCCCAGCATTAAGGCCCACTTTGTAGCAGCGAGCCCCATACTGCTCTAAGTCTTCCTTGTACTCTGGCCCAGCCTTATAGTTAGCAACGGCACGGGCCTCCGCATCTACTACTACCTTGGCTAGGGCGTCCTTTTCGGCCCGCGCCAAGGTAGCATCCAGCTGCGCGGCATGAAGAGCAGCTTTGAGGCCCTTCACCTCCTCCTCCAGCGCCGCCTCGCGAGCTTTATGCCTCGCCGAAAGGTCATCACAGAAGGCTACTGCGCCTCGTAGAGATATTTCTGTCTCTGGCCCCGAACAGCTAAAGCCTTCAGAGTGGCCAACGACTTGGACATTTCGTCCGCAAGCATCTCTACGTCGACGTCACTCAGGCCATCTTCTGTCTGCCACTCCGGCTGGTACCCTTCCACTGACTTCTCTGGAGTCTGTTCGGAAGGAAGGTCCAAGCACCTTGCCAACCGTTCAAGACGAGAAGCAGTGGGGCTCGCGGGCAGCTCCCTGGCGTATCTTCCATCCGGCGAAGGGTCGCCTCCAGCGCTGCCACCGAAGGAGCTCCAAGAGGTTCTCTCAGAAGCACCTCACTAAGAGGCCTTCGATCGTCTTCGGACCCTTCAACCCGGGCAGCACCCGCAGCCTCCCCCCCAATGTCTTCGACTCCTTTGGAGGTTGCTTCTGCATTAGCAACCACCTCGGAGGGGGGCAGGGGGGGCAGGATTCTCCCCCTTGAAGTGGCAACCTCTTCGGACGCCCTCGCCGTTGCGGCCGCTTCCGCAATGGTCCTGCTGCAGGAGCCATTCTGGCTCTGGAGGCGCTGCTGTCACCACGCTGCTCGGAACCACCCCAGCAGGCGCGGAAGCTCCTGTTGCGCAAGTGTCCTCCTCTGCCGACCAGGTGACGCCGTAGCTTCTCCCTCCTCCTAGAGGATACCTCCGCGATGTTGCTGGAAACACCGCGTTCGGCACCTCCAGCATTGGAAGCACCGGAGGGCGCCCTATCTCCCGCGCAGGGGGAGCCCCCGGCTTCTCCAGCGACAGGACTCTCAGATCCTTCGCTTACAAAAATGAGCCCCAGCTCGGTCGCCATCTTCTGTGCGACCTCGGGGCGAGTTGCGGGAGCCACCCATGGCACACCCCTCATCGGCCGATGGTACGGCCCTACTCTTTTGCGCAGCAGTAACTGCGCCCCTTCTTCTTCCTCTTCGGTCCCCTCCTCATCTTGTGGAGAAGTATCTTGGACCGCCCGCTGCTTCTTTCGAGCACGGAGTTGTTCCGCTTCCTCCGCGCTCGTCAAACAGAACGGGCCTCTTCTTCGCAGAAGGGCGGCTCGCGTGGTCGTCCTTCTCTCGAGGAGCCCGAGCTCCGGCCGGTACCACCTCTCTAGTGGCCTTCTTCTTCAACCGAATCTTTCCAGGCCCCTTCTCAGGAGCCTGCGACCTGTTCGGGCGCCTTCGGCAGTTGATGGAGCAACAAGTGCCGTTGTCACTGCGGCACCGACCCTCACTGCGGAAGGAACCCGAGCAACAGCGTCGACGTCGTCACCTTCATACACCTGTGCGCTACCACAGGGATCTGTTCGGCGAACCCGTCATTCGCCTCCTCATCTCTTCCGGCCTCCAGCTCCGCAGCCGCTGCGCACAAAGAAGATGGGAAGAAGAAAGGTTAGTATGAGGTCATCAAAACTAAGAGTAAACCACTGAGAGACAGTATACTTACTCCATGGTTTGCTGAGCCCATACTTAACGAGCATGAACTCGGTTACATACCCTTCTCCATTCCGAACACCTGCTCGGAGAAGGGCATCTGATGCCCTAGCCTCATCCTGGATAAGCTTCGGAAAGCTATCCTTCTGCGCGGGGCGAATTACTGTGGGGAACCCCCACTCCGCACCACTCCGATGGCGCACGAAGAACAGCCTGTCCATCCAACCCTTGTTGTTGGAATATTGCTGGACAGGCCGATGTGCATCCGGTCTGTTCGGTGCTTGGCGTAATAGACGTCTGCTCCCGACGCCCGCGAAGCAGACAGCTTGAAGTGTGCTCGGAAGACGTCCGCCGAGCCCCGGATCTCCTTCAACTTGCAGACAACACCAAAGATACAGATGTACCTCCAGGTGTTGGGCGTCAGCTGTATTGGCGAAACGCCCCAAGTATTAAGGAGCGCCTTCGCCACCTCCGGCAACGGCAGCCGGAAGCCTGCCTCCAGATGGTCCACGGACAGGAGCAGGCAACCTGGTTTATTCACCAGGATCGTGTCGCTTTCCCTGGCGTCAACGATCTCGTACTCATCTCCAATCCGGAAGCGCTCACGAAGACCACTGAAGTGGCGGTATCGTGGGCCGCTCGGCACTGCTACGGTCACCCCGCTAGCTCGGCAGCGGCTTTCCCCTTGCTCGCCATCGCCGGAAGGATTGCAGAAAGCGGCAACGGCGCGAGAGGACGAAGCAGAAGACAGGGAAAGGAGAAGGCAAGGAAGCACGAAGAGCTCAAAGATGGAGGGTTTCTGGGAGTCGTAGCGCCCGCCCTCGTCTCGTCCCCTCCTTATAAGGAAAGAGGAGGGAACGAAATTCGAGGCGGGCCCTAAAACGCCGCTCCTCCTAATTTTTGAAAGCGCCCCTTCGGGTACGTCGTTGGCAACCGTTCGAACGCAGCGGCGGCACCTCAAACATGGCGCGGCTTTGCACCCATCATGATGGGCTAGCTGTTTTGACAAGACCCTAAGCGGCGGCATCCCGCAACGGGCCCTCGCATTGAATGCGGAAGTGACGCCCTCGAAGCCCTCTTTTCACCAAGTCATCGAGGGCGTGGGGGGCAAGTGTGGTGGCCAAATCTGGTCACCTAGGCCAGTGGTGGCTCATTACGGCCATTCGTGTCCCGTCAACCCATGTGGCACCGTCATCGAAGAGCACGCCCTCTCCAGGATGGCTCGAAGACCTCCATTGTGTGACTCCCGTGATCGGAAGCTATCAGGTTCCGATACGGGGTACCTCCGAGCAGATCAGCCGCCTTCCCTTGCCGAACAGCTATGAACAGCTCCCGAGCCAGAACAGTGATCTCGCTCCATGAGACTACCCTCGATGTTACCGAACAGCATGTTCGATCCCCCACGAGGGTCACCTGCTCGGAAAGCATTTCCAAAGGGTTCCGAGCAGGCTCTCTGGCTTCCAGAACGGTTGTAACCGCCTCAGGCCACGTTCTCCACCATCAAGTGGCGTGAACTGCCTGGCAGCCCAACGGGCATCGGAGTCATAACTCCTCCCGTTACGCGCGTGCGTCAAGGCGCCTCTTCAGGCACGATCTGCCCAACGTTACGCACGTTGGCCTCTGCACCAACGCCTATAAAGGCACAGGTGCAGTACCATGCAACGGTACGCTCTCTTCCCCTCGCGAACACACTCTCGCATTCCGAAACCCCCTGCCTTACAAGCTCTCCACTGACTTAGGCATCGGAGGGTTTCCCCGGTCTTCACCGGGCCTCTGATCCCATTCTGGTTTGCAGGTTCTCTTCCCCTCACCAGCAATCGTCCTTCCTCTCTCATTCTAGTGGAGGCCCGTTTGGCTCAGGCCCAAACAGGATCGTACCACCACAACTCCAATACTTATAATTTGTTCTGTACATTTATCGAGCTATATTTAATGCGGTCTCTCGGCGTATTAATAATTAAGTTCTCACGAATACCATCACACGATCGGAATCCCGTACGTGCAGCTTGAAGAAGGAGATTATGGAGTTTGCAACTTTGTACTGCACGTACGTCTATCATATTTATCAGTTCGTATATATATATATATATATATATATATATATATATTATATAAAGTATAATCTATTTATATTAAGTGCAAATTTAACCTATTTTGAACTTAACCATAAACGTTCGGGAAGATCTTTATGTGAGTGAGTCTCATAATTTGGAGTATATATATGTGACTGCTCTAATTAAATCATACACATTATGAAACATATAGAGTGAAAAAATTAGAGAAAAACTCGCTCAAGATTACGGGTCTCTCTCATAGACATCTGCATACATTGATCATCTCGGACGTCGTCTTCCTCTTACGGTGAGATGACTTCTGTATTAAATACATATTTCTAACTATAAATTATTTTGCCACTGTGTATGTGTGATTATGCCATGCCCGGCAAACGTGAACACTGTGCCATTTATCCACCGGTGTCCGCTGCCGGCTGCCGGCTGCGTCGGCAATGCATGCACGACAAGATTCGGTGTAACGTGAAGTGTCCTTTCAGATGTGGCAGCTTAACTAGCTATCGTACTTCCCAAATCCGTACATAAGAAACATTACATCTTAATTGAGTCAGATTTCTCTCAATTCATGGGACGATCGGCTTCCACGAATGTTAGAGAGAGAGAGAGAGAGAGAGAGAGAGAGAGAGTTTTACCCCCCCCCCCCAAAAAAAGATTTTTCATAGTTTCGATTTGAATATTTTTACAAAATACATGCGTCCATCCAAATTCTCTCTATTATTAATAAAATCTAATTCTCGTATATATTGAGAAGATCCAGATTCATGTTAATTAATTTTAAGAAGCCACAGCCAAATTGGCTGCATGTAGTGGGAAGATATCTAGCATGTTGGCCTTGGCCATGTGCTAATTTGAAGGAGATGGAGGCATAATCTTAATTAATGAGCTCTAAGAAGTCACAGGCATGCCTGCATGGCGTTGGGAAGAGGATGCACGTTGCCGTCGGTCTGTACTGTTTGAAAGGGATGGAGGCCATCAAGTGGGAGTGGGTGCATGCGAATATGTCAAAACAACGCGCCATCATATTTCCCTGCTCGACCGGGCGAAGAGAGAAGTACTGCTTTCACACGGAGAACGACCGGGGTATAGACGAACTCAAAAAATTTATTTAGTGGGGTTATTATTGGGACACCTATGAATTTATATTTATATTTTAGTAAGGTCATTAATAATAGAATTTTATTTTTTTAATAAAAATTTTATAATTTAGTGGGGTCACATGACCCCACTGATTAAACTCTAGGTCCGTCCGAAAAGGAGGGGGGATGCTGTGAAAAGAATGATGATAAACATGCTATATATATATATGTCTGCTACATTTTTTTTAGGTGCAATTTATTGAACCTCGAGTTTAATTACATGCACATTATAGTTCATATATATAATTATATATTGGTGATGTGATGTGATGCGAAAAGTAAAATAATAAAAAAATACCTCTGAAAAGACGTGAGTTAATTTCACACCCCATTTCATGTGGTATATCACTTATGATCTGAGGCTGGGATTGCATGTGCGTCATCGAGAGCACAAGCATCCCGAAATTGCATGTGGTCTACATGGAAAGCTGAAAAGATTTTTGATGCGTGAAATTTTTACACGTCTTCAAGAGATATTGACTTTGTTTAGAGTTTTATATTTTTTTTCTTAAAAATAGATAAATGGGTCTTACATATAACCATATAATTATTAAGAAAAAATGAAGCTTACTTATAAGTATATATCTATTTTAACTATTTTTAATATGAGACTAATTTAATTATATCTAGCTCCACACAACACCCCTTAATTATTAATGAAAATAAGAAATATGAGTAGTATTGCTGCACAACACCTTCGGACACGGCATATGATCTCGTTCAATTTTTACAGATGATGTCAATAACGAAGATGCATGAAATTTAGAATATAATGTTTTTGCCGCATAGTCTCTTATCTTATGTCTTTTTTTTATTTTGGGCTGACCTTCATATTATCAGAATTAAGATTTTATCCTCAATTATCTGATTTAAGCCCCCTTGTCTCTATATTCGGCTTTTAGCCTTTTATTTTTATTTTTTATTAATAAAGTTTAAATGTTATTTAAAATATGTATGAAATTTCAGTTTTTAGTTATTTTTCTAGAAAAAAAATCCTTCCGAGAGAAGAAAATTAAGTCATACTTATAAACTCACACTTATTTTTACTATTTCTGGTGTGGAATTAAACTATGTGATCTCTAGACAAATAAATAAGATCTATTATTGTATCTTGTCTTATTTTTTTTAATCATCTACAGCCAAATCATTAGTACTTCGTACACCATATTCGTATCTCTTTATATGTGAAATTATCATACATGTAGATGGAGGTGGACGACGACGATGCAATTTAAAAAAACAAGCGACATAGCAGTAATTCTAATATTTTAAATTTTTGATTTGAAAATTATGTTGTGGAGTTATATTTAATGACTTAATATTTATTTCGTATATGTAACAACTAGAAATAAGTTTATCTAGAGTAGTTAATGTTTATTTTATGATGTTTTGATTCAATGAACACCATTTTTATTATAAAAAAACTAAATAAAAAAACAGCAAGAATACATTTAAAAGAGTAAAATCGGACTGGGTCAAGTCTTACCTAATCGTCCTGAGTCAAGTCAAGTTTCTAAAAACCAGGCCTACCCCTGGTCGAGCCGGGCCCGAGCTGGTCGATTAGAGACCGAGCTAGACACAGGCCAACTCAAACCCGGTCCATTGCCACCCCTATCACCTCATGTCTGGGATGTATGTATCCACTCAGGATCTATTTGGTTGCATGCATGTAAGACCCTACTCACAAAAAAAATTCAACGAAAACTTTATTTTTTGAGTCATTTGATATCCCTGAAAATTGAAATGTGGAAAACCTTATCTTAAATTTTTGATATTTAACATTCGCAGTAAAAATTCGGAGGCCATTTCCGGCACTATTCATTCATATTGTATTTTTATTTTCTTTCCCCTTATTTAAGTTGTCTTTGTCAAATCTATTATTTTTCATTAGTTGTTTTAATTATTTTTTTATTAAAATATATATAGAACACTATTCACTCAAGTTGTGTTTTTATTTTATTTCTCCTAATTTAAATTGTCTTTGTCAAAGTTACTTGCTTTTCTATTAATTGTCTTAATTTTTTATTTAAAAAAATATATTAAAATAAAATAAAATAAAAAATTTGATGAATAATGTTAAATAGTGCACAATGAATATGTGGTCCCCTCTCCTTATAGTGGACCATCCCATACGCCTCAATAAAGACCTGCATTTGCTATTGACCTTTCACATTTTTTTCCTCTTCTATTTGTACAAATAACCGGTGAAAACATTTAAGTGAGAATTAAATGACTAATTATATTTTTATTTTCATGAAAAAGTTATTTATTAGATAACTTTTTCCTATAAAAATAAAAAACATGCAGGACCCTTAGATCGCCCATCAATCACCATGAGAGGGGTACGCGCTTTCCCAACACTTAGATACACGAGCCTTTCATTCGTTAAATGTCATTTTAGAAATCACTAAGATCGTTTGATCATATTGGGATAGATTGAGAATATATAAATTATATACTATCATTCTATATCATTCTGTTTCTGATCTATTTCGATACTAAATAAGTTCTAAGAACATTTTAGGGAGATCTTTCTTTTTCTGCACTATATATACATAAATGCATAAACATAACGTCGACGTAGATAATGACCCATCAATAATCTTAATTTGAAGGGAGTACGCGTTTCCAAGATATATATATATATATATATATAAAAATATTAGGATGCGGCGGTGCGGCCACGTCGCACCCCAACTGCAACTATTGGATGCACATCTAACGCCTGCCAAAAAAAATCGGTGCTGCATGTTGTCGCTGGATATGCATTCAAAGACAGTAGCTAGAGTATGGTGGGGCCGCACCACCGTACCATATATATATATATATATATATATATATATATATATATATATAATATTAGTTCCGATGTCATCAAGTACAAAACAAGAAGAGATCTAGCTAGCACGTTTCAGGAATCATCAAGGACATGCATATCATGGAGATTCTCTATTTTTTCTCCAACATGCATGAATGCCTCCAATGTCAACATGTAGATAGCCCATCGAACATTGTGGAAGGAGTACGCGTACGTGTCCAAGACTTGCGGCCTGCAGGAGCTGAATACTTTTCAAATGCAGAAGAGAGCACGTTTCAGAAGACCAGTACCGAAGAACTTGCAGCTCACGTACGGTGCATGGTGAGATAGATATGATCGGTGTGACTTGTGAGCATAGACGGACTCAGAGAAGAATTTTTAAAATTTTATTGATAAGTTTAAAATTTTTCATTACATTAATTTGGTTAGAAATTGTTTAAAAAAAAAATAACCTCACTCAAAATTTTTCTGGATCCGTTGTGAGACCGACCGGAGAAGAAGAGGCTAGCTTCTGTATATATAAGCTCGTGCTTGAAACAGTCAAGTCAGAAGCCTCCACCAAACCAGATGAGAACACACGTTAGAAACGCGATGGAAGACTCATACAAGTAAGACTGGACGATTTCTAGAAGCCAGCTGTACAGTGTTATAATTGGTTATTGTTTTATATTGTTGCAATAGATTTGGAGGATATGTGCCACGTTTAAAACTTAAAACATTGGAATTAATTAATGATAGAGATTACGTTAAGGACTGGGGAATCATTTGAGATAGGGAAATATCTCCCCCCCGCGGTCCCCTTCCGGGACGACTTCCGCCCATATATCCCAAGGGGCATAGAGAGGTTGGGGGGGTGGATCCCACCGGAGTCGGGGCCTGTAGAGGCCATCTTAGGCACCGTTTGGCACTGCGATTCAAAAAGTAGAAATTGGTGAAAGCCAATTTTACATCTTGCGCCGTACAGTGATGAAATTTTCTATCTCATTGTTTGTGTCGGGCAGCAAAACGTCACTTTCATAAATAAAAAAAATAAATCCCAACGTCCCGCGCAGGTTTTACCGCACTATCTCCATTTAAAAATTTTACAGTGTGAGACACCGAGGGCTAAAACTGTCATTTTCTTTCAAAATCTCTCACTGTCGCAGAAAGCGGCCTCCCACCCGCTTTGCAACAGAAGAGAGAGAAATGGGCGGCTCTCTCTATCTCTCTCTTCTTTTCAAAATCACCCAAGCTCAAAAGTCTAGGCTGGTCGCTCATGTTTGGAAACAATTAACATCTTGTCATAGATTTTGCACCTCAAAATCTCTCCCGCCGTATTTTCAAACGGTGCCTTAGTCTGAAACCCGTACCGCAGAATAAAAATCAATTTATGACGAGAAATCAATCTTGTTAATTGTGACTTGAGAATAATAACTCTATTAAACGATAAGTCGACCAAATTAGAGTAGCATTGTTCGATCAGTCAACCTATTTTTCAGTATTGCAATATTTTTTGTGAATCCATCGATCTACTAGTGTTCAATGTTCTATCGATTAGTCTTCTTTCGATCGACCGTTATGGACTACGTAGTTGATCGATAGTTGATTCTAATTCTAGAGTTAATTCTTGTCTTAAGAATTAATTTTGTTTGAGAGTTAATTTTGGTTAGAGAGATGATTTTTTTCTTAGACTCAATTTTTTGATGTCTAAGACTCAATTTTTGTGAATAATATGTCTAAGATTTGATTTTGTGTGTTTGAGACTCAATGTTTTCATTATATATGTATATATATATATAAGATTTCTTCAAAGAGTTATCTGATGTGTAACTTAAGTACTCATCCTTATCGAAAACACCTCATCACTCTTGGCCTTGTCCTCAAGATTCTTCTTCTTCCTTTATAAAAAGGGGGAAGTTGGGAAGTTGGAAGCCATGCATAAGAAAAGAGAAAAGAAAGAAGAAGAAGAAGAGAGGAGGGTATAAAGAATTGAGAGAGAGAGAGAGAGAGATAGTGAGAACTTCATCTCCATCAAGTGATAGGCAAAAGATATGTTGGACCGATGAACTACTTTACTTTCTAAAATGTTTCACTTTACCCTACAATTACCCTAGCTATTAAGTATTGACTATAGTTTGATGTTTAAGTGCTGACTACAGTTTGATATTCAGCTAACTTTGTAAATCTGGTTGGTAAGCATTTTTGCAACTTTGCACCTATTCTATTATTACTATTTATGTATCTGTAAGTTAATTTCATAGCTAAAGGCTCCACTTCTACCACTTAATTTCTTACAATTAAGCCAAATATAAATAGCTATTTTACTACATTATATCATGATACTTTAAATCTTTAGTTAAAGCACAACCATTCATCTATAAAATATAAATATGTAAACACAATGGATCTTGCCACCCCGAGGATATATGTATGGGCTGAAACCTTTATAAGCATCAGTAGAGGTGAAGTTATGTGGACTCTAAAGCAATGAGTCATTTATTTTTTAAAAATCTTGATGAATTGTCTTGATGGGTGTGAAGTTAGATGCAGATTTATCCTCCGGTATTACGTTTTGCGAAGACTCGATGTCATTGCTCATATATTAGGTGCATTTATATGTGTATGTGACATCAATAGTGATTTGTGATATATATCCGAATATAAAAGTAAGTGATTTGTGATACATGTCCGAATATAAAAATAAGAACTTAACATAACAATGATAAGAAAATAAGGTTTGTACAATTGTTACCCATATTTTAAATTCTTACTATTACTACGCACTATCCTATAATTAAAACTATATATATATATATATTCTGGGCCTATGAGTTAAGAAAGAATTTGTTACTAATTAATTGTATTCTAATCTTGATGTCTGTTGAGCCTTTGACTGCACAAATAAGAATATTGTAAATCTCTAGTAAGTGATAGTTATGACAATATGAATCCGTTAACTATGTTCCCAATTTCATGGTAAGCACAAAAGGCTTTACCTGATTTAAGGGTGTTTCACAATATTTAAATAGATTTTAATGAGATAATGTGAGCTGCACAATCAAAAGAATGAGACTTGGTTTCAAACCATGTACATGTTACCCTCAAAACTTAAGCACTAACAGGATAGAGACTACACCATAAAAGATATTCCATTATCATTGTTTGGGTGTTGGAGCTACACACTGTCTCCGGAATGGTGCAATATCCAATGGTATGGGACTCCCACACCTCACATTGCACATATTAATATGTGGAAGCAATCCTTAGCTAACTAGTTTCATATATATAAGGTGGCATGACATAAGATTAAAGAGAAAAAGGAAGGACAAAATATTTACATGTTTTCTCCCAAATGTAATACGAATCACATGAGAATACATACATCTGGCACATCGGTATAAATTGTTACTCCCACGCACACATCAATTTTACATCATACTAAAACATCAACTTAGTCCTATATACACAATTTTCTTACAAATGAAAGACCCCTACCACACCAATGCATGCAGTCTTCACTCACCAAATCCATCAAATTTGTCCCTGGACTCCCCTCTAGTGTATATCTGCCACATGCAATACAAGTATAAGAAGGGTGCCATTTTAGAAATACCCAATATATATATTAGGAATAGTAACATAGGAGAAATATTTATTCTATTTGTACAAATCCCCTTATTGCATTTGTGTAGATTTTTATTGGACATGTCAGATGTCGCCTCTCACATGACCAACGAGTGCCCATCACAAATGTAATAAATGTACTTGCACAAATACATCAAATATTTCTCGCAACACAGAATCCTTCCTAATTCCCAATGACGGGATTCCAACACACACACATAGGAGATTGTTACAATAAAATAGGTAAAATCATATGTATTCTTTTGATCTCTTCATAGAAATATTCTTAAGGGGGATACTCTTGTAGATGATGGAGCTCACAATATTTTTGAAAAGAGTTAATTTTAGTGCACATCTCGATTGACAGGTACCCAAACATACCTTAATCGATGTGTGTTAGAGGGGGTTAGGAGGGGAGGAATGCTTACTCCTCTTCCTTTTCCACGCGGCACATTTTAATTGGGTGTGCCGCATCTAACAGTAAAATTTGCGGTGAGATATTTTCTTTTGAAAGTCTCCATGTGGCCTGGGCCCTCACATGTTGGGATCAGGATCCGTCGTGGATTTCATTTTATTCTAAGATATTAATTTGATTAGTGGAGCTTTATGTAACATAGTAGAAAATGCAAATCCCATCAATATATATATATATATATATATCCCGTTAAAATTATAACTAGATTTTATTTTTGCATTTACACTAAAAAAATTGTTAACGATTTTTTTTTGCACAAGAAATCCTCCTTTGTCCATCATATAGAACTGTCATAAATCATCAATAGAGGTGCACAACGTGATCTTAATTATTTGAATTGACCATAATATCCTTCTATGGTAATAAAATAGTATATTTAACTTTTCTGTTGGATCCTTAGAGTTTTGATGATCACAAAACATTTATTATGTTGTCTAATAAGCTCTTGAGTTGTATACAGAAGATAAGCTATTTTATAAGGGCAAGAGGACTTTCAAAGAAGTTCATTTTGGTTCCTAACTAGTGGAGTCGACCTCAAGGATATGAAGAAGTCGACCTCAACTGTTCTCAGGTATTCAGAGTCGATCCCAGAGTTGTGAAGGAGTCGACCTCTTAAGGAAAGCAGATGGACTGGGTCATGCGGAGTCGACCCCGGTGTTTCAAAGGAGTCGACCCCAGATCTGCTCTGCTGTTTGGAGTCGACCTCCAGGTTACAAGGGAGTTGACCTCCATTCAACAGCTTGTCATGCAGTCGAGGCAGAGTCGACCCCGACCTTTAAAGGGAGTCGACCCCGACCTTTAAAGGGAGTCAACCCCGATCAGGCTCAACTGTTCAGAGTCGACCCCGGCACTCTAAAGGAGTCGACCACCATTCAGAAGATGCTTCTTTGTTCAAAGGGAGTCGACCTCAACTTTCTTTGGAGTCGACCTTGAGCTGAATTGGAGTCGACCCCAACAAAAGGTGGAGTCGACCCTGACATGCAGAACTGCTCTGAAAAGTACTTTTTGAACAACTTTTTGATCAAGACCGCTTTCCACCTCTCTCAAACGGCTACTTCTTTGGAAATGCTATAAAAAGGACACCTAAGGGAAACCTAGGCAAGGAATCTGGTGGAGAAGAGAGCCACCCTCAAAGGATTCATCTTCAGCTCTTTTCCCTCATCTTTTTCACCTTCTTGAGCTTCCAACCTGCTAGATCTTTGAAGAAGGGGATTTTTGGAGGAGATCTCTTCTACTCAAGAGTTTCATCAACATTTGGAGATCATTCTCATAAGTGTTTCATCTACTATTCTTTGATCTATCATTCTTTATATTGTGATTCTTACTGTGTGTTTTTGCCTTCTTGGTTGAAGGTTGGTTTGGGTTCATATACCCAACCTTGTGTGTTTTGGTGAGTTGGGCACCGCATCAACCAGCGGTTTGTTGGTGAGCTGGACACCGCATCAACCAACGGTTTGTTGGTGAGCTAGACACCGTATTAATTAGCGGTTTGTTGGTGAGCTAGGCACCATATTAACTAGCGGCTTGTTGGTGAGCTGGGCACCGCATAAACGAGCGGGTGTAGTTCAACTCTTTGTGAGGGTAAATCTCACCGTGTTGGTGGAGACTGGACGTAGGTAGACCAAATGGGGCCTTACCGAACCAGGATAAAATCGGTGTCTCTTTGTGTGCTTGCTTCTTTTTTTCCTCTCATTTCTCTGCTCTGCTCAGTATTTTTATTTCTACATTAGTTTTCATTGGTCATTCAAGACAAGTTTTTAATAGCCTTATTCACCCCCTTCTAGGGCTAGTCATAGTCTTGATCCTGTCATTTTCAGAGATAAAATTATCTAAATAATATTTTACAGTCACTAAAATAGTTGATAAAGAAATATTCCAAATCTATTCGATAGCTCCATGACAATAAGGTTTCTAGTGAAAAAAATAATAATAGAGTTTTTTATACAATTACAAAAATATGATAGATTATACTTTTCCCTTAATATAATTTTTTAAGCATAAAATTATTGTAGAGAGAAGCGTCCTGGAGAGTGCCACTAACTTTCAAAGAAATTATCGATGCTGCTTCGTTTCTTGCTTCGTACCATGGCAAAAACTTAAACACAATAAAAACAATTTGCTACATCTACGCGGTAGATATGGATCCAATATCCATCTTGTGTGGTTTTTAAGTATTTTTCAAACATAATATATTTGTTTTTATGTCTACTCGATATTGGAAATGTGGGAAAAAAAACAGAACGGATACTTGAAAAAACAATAGATCAACCTGATTACGAATCCATTATCCCAAAAAAGGCATTGGAATTTAATCTAAAGATTATATAATGCAGATGTCAAATTTTAGATTTACTTCGTTAATTCTTTTTTTAATATCACTAAATTAGTTATGAATGTATATATATATATATATATATTGATATTACAATCATTAATATCTAGAATATGTAAAATGAGTAAGTTCCATAATGCATATATGTGCCTCGTCATTTTTAAAATTTAAATATTAAATAAATAATTCTTTTTATTTACTTGTTGAACGAAAGAATTGACAGAATAAATTTAAAATTTAGAATCATAGGGTCCACTACAGGAAATGAAGGATATGTAGACGGCTAAAAATTTTGGCACTCTACAAAAACGACATTTGTAGACGGCTTTTTGTCGCCGTCTATGTATAAATGATACGTAGACGGCTTCATTAAGTCGTCTACATATGTTACATAGACGGCTTCATAAACCGTCTACATACAGAGGTTATATAGACGACTTAAAATAGCTGTCTACGTATCATTTATACGTAGACGGCTTATTGTAGCCGTCTATGTACCACTTTTGTAGACGACTTGAAGCCGTCTACAAACATAGGGTATGTAGACGACGTACAAAGCCGTCTACGTAACATTTATACGTAGACGACTTCTTGCAGCCGTCTACGTATCTCTTTTGTATACCCGCCCTCTTCCTCTGTCCCATTTCGTCTACGTATCATTTATGATGTGTTTTTAGATAATTTGTGTGTATGGTATTAATAATGTATGTATATGATGTGTTTTTAAATAATTTGTGTGTGCATGGTAGTAATGATTTATGTATATGAATGTTTTGATTTTTGTACTAATAGGAAAAAACAATAAAAATAAATTAAAAATTAAAAAAAAATAAAATGTGTAGATGGTTTAAGCCGTCTACAAAACTTTATTTGCACGTTTTATTAACCGTCTACATAAATTTATGTAGACGGCTTAAAAACCGTCTACATAAGTTTATATAGACGGTTTATAAACCGTCTATATAAATGTTTATAGACGGTTAAACAACCGTCTACATAAATATTTATAGACGGCTTAATAACCGTCTACTTACATTTTTGTAGACGGTAAACAAACCGTCTACTTAAGTTTTTGTTAACGGCTTATTGTAGCCGTCTACCTATCTTCGTAGACGGCTGAAGCCGTCTACATACAGCTTTAGTAGACGGCTACTAAAAACCGTCTACGTATGTTGTGTAGATGGAATTGTCGTTGACGGCTCTCTAGACGGCTGTGTAGCCGTCTACAAAACATTTTGTAGACGGTTCTTATAGTTTTCATTTCCTATAGTGGTCCCATGCATATAGATGTTAATCAGAGGTCTGTCATAAGTATGGTTTGCAGAACCACACCGTATTGGTGTGGTTCATTAAGGTGTAGTACTGTGCCATATATATTTGTAAAATTCTGATATATTTTTAAAAATTATTATTAAATTTTATGTCTTATTTGAGCCGAATCACTGTGATACGCAACGGTTCGTACTATCTTATAAAATTCCGTGGTACAAGTGTACCAAATTTTGAAGAAACTTCACTTAAAAAAAGAAAACTTTAACACGATTAAGATCAAATTGCATGTTCGGCTATATCGTTATCCCAATAAGTGTTAAAATTAATCATGTTCGTTTGGTATTAAAATAGATAAAAAAAATAAATTAATAAAATATTTAAAATATTGAAAATATTTTTAAAATTTTAAAAATATCTTCACTCTATTGGGCTCGTTACCGAACATGATCTTAATGATCAAAAGAGAAATGCAGGACCTACCGTCCAGTGAGCTATTGATCTGTTTATTGACACGCTAACTCTATTGAGCAGGATCATTAAAAGCTTTGCACCTTCCCCCCAAAAAGTATTTAAGAATAACAAATAATGTTAACAACACAATCCTAAAAAAAGTTAAATATCTTTTTATATTGAAAATATAAGTCCGGATAAAAAAAAGGAACAAGTTTGGTTAATTTTTTAAAATATAATATATAAATATATTATAAATATTATATTAAAATAATCAATTAAGTAATTATCAAAACTATATTGAGACATGAATTTGAAATAAGATAAATTTAAGTCTTATAAATAATTAATTCGTTACTTGTGATTTGTGAATTGAATTGGACTTTTATGTATATACAATTCAATTCAACTTGTTAAGAAATTCGTTAAGAATTCGAATTCGAGAATATTGAAATAAATAAAATTTGATCAATCATTTTTAATATTCCATTAAACTCAAACTTGGATAGAGTTCGAACAAAACTGTAGCAACATCCACTGAGGGTCCACTTAAAATTTCATGTAAGAAAATGTTTTAAAGGAAAAATTGATACATTGACTTATTTGGTGACTCTGACAAATTAATATATTAAAATCTTTTACCTCGAATTTGAAGATTTTTAGCATTTTGATGTGACCTCATAAATTACTTTTTTATTTATTTTTATATAGAATTTTCATGTTGCTCTCATTTTACCGCCCGATAGTTGATAGCTGACGCCCGAGGGTTGGCGACCGCCACCCGACGATCGACAATAGTGGCCAACGACTGACACATATATAGTGGCCAGCGACCAACGATCAACGCCCTGTGATCAGTGTGGCGCCCGATGATCAACGCCTTACACCAAGCGGCCAGTGACAGCGATTGACGACCAATGATAGTGGCCAACGACCAGTGCTCGGTGCCCAACACTCGACGTCTGACTGTAGGTGACTGACAGCCTCGACGATTGGCGTCCGATGACCGATCACACGACGCCCAGTGATTGGTGACCACCGACGATCGGCACCGCCCAAGAGCCGACGGTCAATGGTTGGCACCCAACTATTGGGGGCCGACGTAGCGATATGTATATTTTTATGGAAAATAATTCAATAACATCATTTGGTAATATATTAAAATAACACACCAATTAAAACACATCATAATTTCATCATTTATTTGATGTTTTTAATTTTATTGTTTTAATGACTGATGTGGCACAATTTTAATAGTGATGTTATTTTAATGGATTATTAAACGATGTTACAAAACCGTTTCGCTATTTTTATACGATCTGGGTACGTTCTGCGACCTGTATCGTGCCACATCGCGCCAAGTGTCACTTCAGCACCCGCGACACCCGATACGCATATACAGAGCTGGGGACACGTCATGGAGCTCGATGCTGCTGCGATGCGTGGGGCCCAAAACTCGGGGTCCCACTTTCCAAGCTGCTGGTCCCCCTGCGCAGACGCAGAGAGTGTTTTGTGTGAGGGAGGCGAAGAAGACAAGGGGAGAGGGGCCGGCAAACAGAGAGGAGAGGCCTCCAAAATCCTCCACGTGCCCTCCCGCCCAATTCCCCCCCCCCCCCCCCGTCCCCGCGCTGTTTGCTTCCTCCTCCCCTCCGATCGCCGCTGCGCGAGCTCGTCCTCCACGGCTCCGTCGGAACTGCGAAGCGCATTGGAGGCGGGCTCCCCGCTCGGATGAGCCATGGTACGCTATCCGATCCCACTACATTCCCCTTTCCTTGATCGTCGTCGTCGTCGCTGCTGCTGCTGCTGTGTGATATGCAGTTCTCGGCTCGAAAATGGTGGATCAGGTAGCTTTTGCTGGCTTCTGCCGCTTGTATAAGTTTCTAAGACCCAAATGTCTCTTTATGGATCCGTTTTTCATGTAAGTTTTTGTGGGAACGACGCGTGGAGCTGCGTGATCGCCGTGATGGAACTCGGAGCTTGTGGAGGTTGTTCGCCCGGACAGAGGAATTGTGTGTCGTTGTGTAGTTTTCTGGCTAGAAGCGAGGCTGCTTGGTTGTGTTTATGGTGTTCGTGCTTCTGGCAATTAGATATGTTTGGGAAGATAGAGGATGTTTATGTCTGTGTCTGATCGTCAATGCGGTGCCGCTGTTCGATTCACTGCGCTGGCATGTGATGATCTTGGGTGATGTTTGATAAGCGCTCCGAGTTTCTTATTTGAGGAGCAGTTGCATGCTTGTGGATGATTGACGAGGGGCCGTTGTCTTGGTCTCGCCATGTTTGCTTTGACCGAGATCGGTGCATGACCACTATGACGTTTGTTCCGTTGTGGCTAGGACTAGTTAACGATTACGCCTTTGAAGCAGGAAAGTCTGGAAAACTTATGAGAAGTTGAGAACTCAGTTTGAGGAGGCGAGTGCGTTTCTCATTTTGCCTACTACAGAAGCACATATATCAAAATAAATGCATATACTCATCAATTTCTTTGACTTGGGCGTCTTCTATGCTCAGAACCCTGTCCTGTATTAGTTGTGTGATTTGACCAATTCATGGTTGAGCCTTATTCTATCAAGAGTTAAACCAAGCATAAACAGGTTTCCATAATATGGCTATCCACAATGCTCTGTTTTGGAAAGGAAGCAAATCTGGTTTTCATAGTATCTCCATCCATTTTCGTCGGGTCCACTTTCATTTTCTTGGATTTAGAGCTAGGAAGATTAAATGTCATTTTCAAAATTTAACACAAACTGTTTGTCCCATAAAACTTAATGTGATTCTGACAATGTGCATTCGTTGCAGACAGCTCCTATCAACATTGTTGTAGGCTCTCATGTGTGGGTTGAAGACCCAGCATTGGCTTGGATAGATGGTGAGGTTTCCCATATCAGTGGTCATGAAGTCCATGTACAGGCTACTAATGAAAAAACTGTGAGTGCTCGTACTCTAGTCTCTGTCTTCTTTTGTTCCACCAGAGTTATTGCATTAATGCTAACGGATGCTGGTCTGCTCCAGTTCTGTCTTGTATCAGTTAGGTGAATAACTCTCTGTTTATTTATGACGGCCACAAAGTGATCAAGAGCTCAGAAGACCCTTTTCTAGAGCATTTTTCTTTTCCTTGGGAAACATATGTTTATGTTGTTATTGTCTGTCTGTAAGGCAGTCTGAACAATAGTGCTTTTGGTCTGCCAAGAATAAATAAAGTAGTACAATGAAGGTAGAGGAACTACAATTTCAACTACATTACAAGCATAGGACAGCTACTACCAGAAGACAACTGAACATTCCACAAAAGGTCCAAGCACCGCAAAGAACTCAAGCGACAATGACTTATTTCTTCGTGACACAGCCTCCATTTGCCTAGTAATAACTCCATCATGTGAATCATCTTTTAACAAAAAGTGAAGTTTCCTCTGTCCTCGATTATTTTATGATGCTCAAGATTTCCATCTGTGAGAGTTCCATAATTTTCAAAATTGGCCCGGATGAGAAATCTTCACTACTAGGATATCTGCATTCTTCATTAGCTCTGCATCTGTCCAAGAAGAGATAATATCCTACTAAGCAGGAAAATATGGCCCAGCTGGTTGCAAGAAATATAGCTAGATGTGGATTAGTTATTTGATATTTTGCATTCAGGTTGTTCCTAGTTCCCCAGCAGTTTGTTGTGTTGAAATGTTCATGCACATGCAGTTTTTCCTTTTGCAGTAAATATGAGGTCCCATTTTTTACATTCTAGCTTTATTGACTTTGAAGTTCAGAACTCTATCATGTCAATAAGGATCTTCAGTCGATGGTGCAGTTACCTTATTGATACACTACTTTCCGAAGCCTATCATGATTTTATGATAAACCCAAAGGTACCAAAAGTTGTTAACTGCTTGATCATGCACTACTTTTCCTTACTTAAAAAGGAGAATAATAAGCTTTCTAAGATCTTTTTTATGTTATAAGAATTTCCAAAAATTCACCTTGGAATTTTTTTTTTTTGGAGTTTTGAGGTTTTAATGATGTATCTTGTCCTGCAGATTAGAGCCTTTCTCATGAACTTACGAGTCTTTCCCCATTTACATGAATGTTTATTGTCTACTGGCTGTTTCCTCAAATTCTCTACCTGCTTTCTTGTATAGGTTATTGCTAATCTATCAAAGGTTTTCCCCAAGGATACAGAAGCTCCACCAGGAGGAGTGAATGACATGACTAAACTGTCATATCTTCATGAGCCCGGTGTCTTGCAAAACCTGGCTACTAGATATGAGCTCAATGAAATATATGTAGGCTATTCTTCCATTCTGTTTTGTCACAGTGAATTAGAGGTTCACGTTCTTTTGTTTCATTCTGGTTTGGATGTATTCTTATTATTTTCTTCTTGGCATTTCTAGACATACACAGGTAATATTTTGATCGCTGTGAACCCTTTCCAAAGGTTGTCTCATCTGTATGACACCCACATGATGGAGCAATATAAAGGAGCAGCATTTGGAGAACTGAACCCTCATGTCTTTGCTGTTGCAGATGTTGCATACAGGTGAGTATCCATTTCTTAAGAGTTGCCTCTTTTGAATATCATGGATGGTAAAATTTCTTATATTAGCAGGGCTATGATAAATGAGGGCAAAAGCAACTGCATTTTGGTCAGTGGCGAAAGTGGTGCTGGTAAAACTGAAACAACAAAATTGCTTATGAGATATCTTGCATACATTGGGGGCCGATCTGGAATAGAAGGACGGACTGTTGAGCAACAAGTTCTCGAAGTATGTTGGATCTTGATGGGTGTTTGATTTCATCATTAGCAAACATTATTCTGTTTTATTTTTCTGGTGAAGATAATATCTTATAAAACTTCCATAATTCCGTTTCCCTCTGAGCTATCTTTTGGTTATATATTTACAGTCCAACCCAGTTCTTGAAGCATTTGGAAATGCCAAAACTGTCCGTAACAACAACTCTAGGTTGGTACTCTGTTTTCTTGAAGTTTTCATTATGGGTCTCCTGTCTTGTAAGCAGATGTTCATTGTTAGCATGTTTCTAATTTATCATCTCTTCCTCACAGTTAACCACATTGTTTCTTTCTATTTAATCATTAACAGTCGATTTGGAAAATTTGTTGAAATTCAATTTGACAAGAATGGAAGGATATCTGGAGCTGCTATTAGGACCTATTTGCTTGAAAGATCTCGTGTTTGCCAAATTAATGACCCTGAGAGAAACTACCATTGCTTTTATCTACTTTGTGCAGCCCCTTCTGAGGTATGCTACAACGTCTTTCTCTTGATCTATTCTTGATGCTGCTCCTTCTTGAAATTTTTTCGTTCACACTGCACAAACACTTTCTGAAAGAGATACTCATCTTCGAAACATTTATTTGAAAGGAAATTGAAAGGTACAAGTTAGGATGCCCCAAATCATTTCACTATCTCAACCAATCTAAATGTTATGAGCTGGATGGAGTGGACGATGCCCATGAATATCTTGCTACTAGGCGGGCCATGGATATTGTTGGAATTAATGAACAAGAACAGGTTTGCTCCCCGTAATCACTCTCTATTACTTAGGCCAGGTTTTTTAACCTTCTTGTATGTTTTTGTGGATTAATGTCGACCAAGTAACAAGGTTCCACTGATGTTCATTTTCAGGAGGCTATATTCAGAGTTGTGGCAGCCATACTTCACATTGGCAATATTGACTTTGAAAAGGGGAAAGAGATAGATTCTTCTGTCATCAAAGATGAGAAGTCCAGATTTCATCTTAACATGACAGCTGGGCTGCTTATGTAGGTTCTGCCCTTGGTCTTGATTCCCCATACTTGAATCATCACTTTACCTTGATTAGGACCAATCTAGTCTTTATACCAATGAGTTTTCTTGTGGCAGGTGTGATGCTCAGAGTCTGGAAGATGCATTGATTAAACGTGTGATGGTGACACCCGAAGAAGTTATCACAAGAACCCTGGATCCTGCTTCTGCAATCGTCAGTCGTGATGGTTTAGCAAAAACAATTTATTCCCGTCTATTTGACTGGTAAGGATTTTTCAATGGTGGTCTGTGACTGCATAAAGTCTGCTGATTTATATGTCTAGGATTTAATATTTGGTGATTTTTTGTTGTCCACAGGCTGGTGGATAAAATCAACATTTCCATTGGGCAGGACCCCAATTCAAGGTCATTGATAGGAGTTCTTGATATTTACGGTTTTGAAAGCTTTAAATGCAATAGGTACCCTTCCAGCACATGAAATGGGCAGCATGCTAATAATCATCATTTTTGCAATTGCCTGATTCACTTATTCTAATTAGCAGTTCTGCATGAAACAGCTTTGAACAATTCTGTATAAATTTCACAAATGAAAAGCTTCAACAGCATTTTAACCAGGTAACTTGAGATTGTTCAGCACTGTAGCATTGTCACATCTAGAAGAAAATCTAGGTATGTTTTTGAATTTCTGTTCTATCATCTCCACTCGATGGCAGCATGTCTTCAAAATGGAGCAAGAGGAATATACAAAGGAAGAGATTAATTGGAGCTATATTGAGTTTGTTGATAATCAAGATGTGTTAGACCTCATTGAGAAGGTATCTCAAGACTATTTTTTTTTCCTGTTATTTAGTTTGGTTGAGTGATGACTGTAAACCATGGGTTCTGATACCATGTTAAAGTTTTATTAGATTGGGCCAACCAACTCAAAACCTTAAGGTGATGATTGAAGAGGGTTCCACTATTATAAGCTCATCATATTTTTGTCCTTTTCCAATGTGACTATTCTTACAGTAATTATATTTGTTTTGATTTTTCCGCAACAAATTTTTATTAGATTTGAGTGTAGGGTTCAAGAACTCTACACCCTTTCCCACATGATAGATGAGCGCATGTTTATTTTGCAATTTGTATAGCATCATTACCCTATGATTGGTGTTATGACGATGACAAGTCCATCTTTTTTTTGTTTTTACAGAAACCAGGTGGAATAATTGCACTTCTAGATGAGGCATGGTATGTTTGTTGACGAAATTTCCAATTTTTTTCTTTTTTATTTGTTGGCTTGGGTGTTGTGGACATATGTCCTGTAGGTTAAAATATTCTTGCACCGTTGTGTGGAAAATTGAGTTTATGTTGAACAAATTGACCCCTTAGGAATGCATCAAATAACATATACTTTATGACTATTATGTCGCCTCATGTTTCTCTGGGTGTATGTGCAGCATGTTTCCTAGGTCAACACATAAAACATTTGCTCAGAAGTTATACCAAACATTTAAAAACAATAAACGATTTGTCAAACCAAAGCTTTCTCATACAAATTTTACTATTTGCCATTACGCAGGCGAGGTATTTAATCAAATTGCATCTCCTTTTTTGCTCATTTCATTCTGGAACTAATTGGTGATTTCTTCCTCTAATTTCTGAAAATTTTCAGGTAACATATCAAGCTGATCAATTTCTTGACAAGAACAAAGACTATGTTGTGGCAGAACATCAGGATTTACTAAGTGCTTCTAAGTGTTCCTTTGTGGCTAGCTTATTTCCACCACTTCCTTTGGTGACATCAAAGTCTTCAAAATTTTCCTCAATTGGCTCCCGTTTTAAGGTCAATACGATCTATTATTTCTGTTATTATAACAGATTTATTTCTGTTGATACTTTTTATTTCAGTAGAGTAGTCATTGATTAGGAGTCTCCTTACTAGTTGGCGGCAATTTGTGACAGCCGGCATTATGAAGGCATTACATGCAAAATCTCCAATATGTAAAAGTATGAGTGGGAACTTTTATGAATGCTTTCCTTTTTTGATGTTATCTTAAACTTGAACATCTTGCTGTCAAGCATCCTCAAAATGTTGCTTTCTCAATGCATCCAAGTTTTTGTTTCTCTCTTACTGTTGGTTCAGGCTTGATTGTGTTTGTATGGTAAAATTATTCATCTGTTTATGTTATTGTAGACTCATCTAGTGACTGCCCACCTTTGCCATGTCTATTTTGTTGTTTTAAGATGGTGATATTTGAATTGAGCTGATGCTGCTAGTTTTATGCTTCTGAATGTTATAATTTCTAGCTCCAACTTCAAGCACTGATGGAAACCCTGAGTTCAACAGAACCTCATTACATCAGATGTGTGAAGCCAAATAATGTGCTCAAGCCAGCTATATTTGAGAACTTTAATGTTATTCAACAGTTACGTTGTGGTGTAAGTGGTAAACTGTATACATCACTTTTCATCTAGTCCCATTGTTGACAACTTTTATGAACAATGATGTAGTTGTAGGACCATAATTGACTTTTATTTCATGTAGGGTGTCCTTGAAGCCATTAGGATCAGCTGCGCTGGGTATCCTACTAAGAGAACATTTTATGAATTTATTCATCGTTTTGGTATTCTTGCACCAGAGATTTTGGAAGGAAAGTATGTATCCTCTTTCCATATCCATGTTTGATAAATTTTTTTACGAGTATTATTAGGTGTTCAAATCCTTATGTGAGCAAGTCCAATACTAACACTGGTACATGTGTCATAACTTGATAGCTACGATGATAAGGTTGCATGTCCAAAAATTCTTGATGAACTGGGATTGAAAGGTTATCAGGTAACTGAATCTCTTTAGCATTTCATTATGCCACTCTCTGTATAACCTCACATTTCATGGTTCAATGGAATTTGCTCCTTGTTAATCTACCAAAAGAAAACACACGAGAAATTGTGTTCTCTGCTAACATGATTATGCTATCAATAGCTAAGTTAGTTATGCATATGACATAGTGTCTCTTAAATAGTTTCTCATGAGATGTAATCTGTTGTGCTTCTTGCAGATAGGGAAGAATAAAGTGTTCCTGAGAACTGGCCAGATGGCTGAATTAGATGCTCGAAGGGCTGAAGTACTGGGTAAAGCAGCCAGAATTATCCAGAGACAGATCTGCACACATATTGCTCGCAAGGAATTCCTTTTCTTACGCAAGTCCGCCATTCGCCTACAGTCTCGTTGGAGAGGTATCATTGAAACCTCCATTGTTTAACATACCATCATCACCATCATGATTGTGTCGCACCAAACTGGATTGGTTTACCCATCAGAGACTGGAGAGTTTTCCCAATGCCCCACAATGTCACTGGGAAGGTAGACAATGCCTCTTAATAATTAATAATTGCACATCCTGTCCCTAAGCTGATGACTGACATAACTAGGGTCCATGAAAGTTTCATACACTTGTAGCTCTCATAGTTAGCATGTAAGACATCAACTGGGTTAATATAGATTTCATTGGATTAACTGCAGGGAGACTTGCTTACAAATTATATCAGCTAATAAGGCAACAATCAGCTGCAGTAAAGATCCAGAAGAATATGCGCCGATATAGGTCAAGGAAGTCATACAAAACAATTCAATCATATGCCATAATATTGCAGACTGGATTACGGGCCATGACTGCTCAAAATGAGTTCAGGTTTAGGAAGCAAACCAAAGCAACCATTACTATTCAGGTACATTTCTGTCAAAGACAAAATGGACTATTATTATGTACTTTTTTATCTTGCCTATGCCAAACTGTCTGTTGATGTTTAGCTTGCTTTCATGATCATATATACTGTCATTGCTTGCAGTTCCAGTGGTAGGACATTGCCTGATAAGTAATCCTGAGGTAGTTTTCATGGACAAGTTGTATATGTTATGGGTCAGTCTAGTCATACATTAATAAAAACTTCTTGTCCGATGTTGGTGGTTCAGTGGAGTCAGAATATATGAGTGAGGTAGTGTGCACTCTCTCCAGCTCCAGACGAGGCTTTTTTATTAAGGAAAAAAAATGTTATACCCAAATGTTGTGGATCAGAGCTGTATGGGTATATGAGGGTACTGGCTGAACGTAGCTTCAGCAGGCTCAGCTTTTCTAGATGGCTCAAAGCCTCAAACCTCTAACTGTGGCCTGGCTATTGGTTGTTCCATAGGGATCTAATGATTTTGAGGACTGAGGAGACCGAGATGAAGAGATTGTGCAATATAGGCAGGACTACATGTTAATGTAGCTCATTTCTGCTTGTGGGGGAAGGTGCAGAAGAAATGGGGAGGCCTGATTTACGGAATATTTGGTGCATGGCAGATGAGAAATAAAAGGAGAGAAGTACAGGTGAATGCAAACATGGTTGATGGTTGTTTAAGTTTCATAAATGTATAATCTTACTGAATAAATGTGGCTAGAATTAGACGTGGGGTGAATCTACATTAGATGCTTCCCGTCATTTTTTGTCCATTTTATCCTGATGTCAGAAAAGGGTAATGTTAGACTAGGTTCATGAGAAAAAAGGCACTCACATTCAGAATGTGTAAGTGGAGTGATCTCTTGGCAATGCTTGCTCCATTGTATTTTGATGAGGTATATATAACGATGCATCTATGTTGAGAATAAAATGTTAGAAATAGGAAAAATGCTAATTACCACAAAGCAAACTAGGAAAGTTCTGTCCACATGTAGTGGGAGTATTGTGATTAGAAGAATGCCATCTCACTCATCCTATACATTTATAATCAGACATGCTAGAGGGTTCCCAATCTCTGGCAAAACGTATGGCTTTATTGGTCTGCATCCATACAGGGCTTTCCAAAGTTGAGTTCTGTGGTATTGTACGTTAGGACACCCATGGAAGACTTATTGTTCAGAGTATTGCATATTGTATGTCTGTCTTAATTAGTCTATCTGGAACCTTATTATTTTCTGTCTTTACATGTAGAGAAAATCTTCTAAACACAATTGTGGACTTCAACTGAGGGATGATGTTTACTAAATGCATGATGGCTTTCAAATTCCTTCTTCTTGTTTCATTGAATGGTTTTTGGTGTTGCTATGCAGGCTCAATGGCGTTGTCATAGAGATTATTCATATTACAAGAAATTACAGAAGGCTACAATCACGTATCAATGTGCTTGGCGACAGAGAATTGCAAGAAGAGAGCTCAGAAAGCTCAGAATGGTCTGTTTTCCGGTTATTTTAGGTTTTAATTTCAAACCTCAGATGCATCATCCTTTCATTTTTTGGGCCAGAAGTCTATTCTTATTCACAAATAACATCTTCAGGCTGCAAGAGAACAGGTGCTCTCAAAGAAGCTAAAGATAAGCTGGAAAAGCGTGTTGAGGAACTCACATGGCGTTTACAACTGGAGAAACGATTAAGAGTGAATACTCTATTAGAAATGATGTTCAAATACTGAAAATGATGGTTTTACTGGATGTCTATTTATATATATGACTGGCTAGTATCTATTGATCAGCTTCTAACAAGGTTTAATGATCGTTGCTTTAAAAATGCAGACCGACTTAGAGGAGGCCAAAACACAGGAAATTGCTAAGTTACAAGAGGCATTGCGTGAGACGCAACTACAAGTTGAAGAGAGAAACTCCATGCTTATTAAGGAAAGGGAGGCTGCTCAGAAGGCCATTGAGGAAGCACATCCAGTCATCAGTGAAACACCTGTTTTGGTCCAAGATGCAGAAAAAATTGATGCCCTAACTACTGAAGTCGAGAGCCTCAAGGTAGAGCCACCAATTTCTATCTGATGCTTGTTTATCCTGAACACTTCGTTTTTTCCTCAGCATTGTTATAATTGTAGTGTATGAACAAAGGTGAAGATTGAATTCTGAGCAAATTAGTGAAAAGATCATGAAGAAAGGATTCTCAAGAAAAGAAAAAAAAATCATTGGAATGCAGGGGTACAATTGAAATGAACTGGCAATGTTCGGCAAGTACTGTCAGATAAGTTGTCTGTTTTACCTAGGTAGTTTCTGATGATCTACTAGCAGCAACCGGGCATGATGTATACGCAACTGTTGCCTGTTGGAATATAAACGACAACAAAAGATACACAAGTCCACTTCCTTTGCATTTCAACATAGGATCTTGAAGAGACCTTAAATTATGATTAGGAACAAACATAGAGAGAACCACTGGGGAGCTGATCTTTGCCCTCATGCTCATCTATCAACAAATTTGGATCCTATTACTGTTCTAATCTTATTACCACTATTTGCATTGAAACTGACATGATGGAAACCCTCTTTTGCTTTACATCATTCTGTTTGCGATAAACACATTTTGTTATTCATTTCTTTTCTCTCTACTTTAGTTGTCAACTTACCCTAGGAACCTTTAGAACCATATGATTTCATCCATGTATCAAAATGTCTATGTTTTGCATTTGATCCAATGAAACAGGAGCAATTTCATACATATATCGCGATGTCTTTGTTTTGCATTTGATCCAATGAAACAGGCTTTGCTACTAGTGGAGAGGCAGTCAACTGGCTCAGAGAAGAAAGCGTTTGCTGAATCTGAGGCTAAAAACAGAGAATTGGTCAAGAAACTTGAAGATACAGAGAGAAAAGTTTATCAGCATCAAGACTCTGTTCATAGGTGATATGTGGTTTGGCGAAATGACAAAAAAGTTCTCTATCCGGCACCTATGATCCTTAACTCTTGACATCTGCTTGATGGATGACCTTAGAAAGCTTGCTTACCATCCAAAAACTTTATGAGATATCTGTAATCTTTTTTCCTCACAGTGCACAATGCTTCTCCCATATCATTGCACAGGCTTGAGGAGAAACTTTCCAACATGGCATCAGAGAATCAAATACTTCGTCAGCAGGCACTTGCAATTTCTCCATCAGGTTTAGCATTCTCTGCACGCCCCCAAACAACCATCTTCCAGGTCCTGCAGCATCTTTGTTATTTACTTATTTTTTTAATAGCTGAATCTCAATGTCCTCTTGTGCTAAAGTTCTGTATATATGTTAACAGAAGATGACAGACAATGGAAACATTTGCAACAGTGAAATGAAGGTGGAACTGGTTGCAGATCTTTTCCACTTTTTAGCATGATTTAAATCTTTTGTCAAGTGTCTGAAGAACAATTCTGTTGCTTTTGTTACTAATTTCCTACAACTATGCTGCAGGATCCAAGTTCTGGTTCACCAACTGCGAAGGAGATTGAAACTGAGGAGAATCCGCAGAAGTCTCTCAATGAGAAGCAGCGGGTGAGTTTATATTATGCTCTATCTTCAATAAAGTCTCTCTGTTTCAAGATCCCATATCTCTCTTTCTAGCACATATGTACTAATCCTTTTTGTTGTGTATACAGGAAAACCAGGATTTGCTGATTAAATGTATCTCGCAAGACATGGGTTTCTCCAGTGGCAGGCCAATTTCTGCCTGTCTCATATATAGATGTCTTCTGCATTGGAGATCATTTGAAGTAGAAAGGACAACTGTTTTTGACCGTATAATTCAGACCATAGGTGCTGCTGTAGAGGTACTATTGAATAATTTGAATTCACGTCAGAATGTGCACATTACTATATACTAAAGTTTCAGAAAAATCTAATGCAAACAAATTCATCAGTCTTTATTGCAGGCAGAAGTTGATTGAGTGCTATGTATATTTTGTCTTACTGATTTTTTTTCCCATTTCCCTTAAGGTCCAGGGCAACAATGATTCACTAGCTTATTGGTTATCAAATTCATCCACCCTATTGTTACTCCTGCAACGTACACTGAAAGCAAGTGGAGCTTCTAGTCTAACTCCATACAGGCGGAGAACATCATCCACATCTTTGTTTGGGAGGATGTCTCAAGTGAAAAAACAAACTTCCATCTTTTAGCTTTAACATCTGCTTTCCTTGAAAGATGCTGCAAAGGTGGCTCATCCTAAAGTCCTGTTAGTTATCCATATTTACTAATGCTTTTACCTTCAGGGAATTCGTGGTTCTCCCCAGAGTGCTGGGATTTCCTTCCATAATGGCCGGATGATTGCTCGACTGCATGACTTACGTCAAGTTGAAGCCAAGTATCCAGCTCTGCTTTTTAAACAGCAACTTACAGCTTTCCTCGAGAAGATATATGGAATGATAAGGGACAATTTGAAGAAAGAAATATCACCACTGCTTGGCTTGTGTATCCAGGTACCATTTATTATTCAAGTGGAAAAAGTGAACAGATTTCTGTCTTCTAAAGTGTCTGCACATTCATAAACCTGTGAATGTGATATTGTTCACAACTGAACGTGTGGAAGCTTACACTTTCTCGACAAAACAGGCACCACGAACATCAAGAGCAAGTTTAGTAAAAGGCTCACGTTCTCAGGCGAATGCCGTAGCACAACAGGCTCTGATCGCACATTGGCAAAGCATTGTGAAAAGGTTGAATGACTGCTTGACAACACTGAGATCCAATTATGTGAGTCAGAAGGCCGCATCCTCCACAATCCTTTTATTAGACTTTTAGCAATTTTCTCACACCTGCCAACCTTTCAGGTTCCTCCATTCTTAGTCTGCAAGGTGTTCACACAAATATTTTCCTTCATCAACGTGCAGCTCCTCAATAGGTTAATTTCCTATTCCCTTTGTTGCAGTTTCATCCTGCATTTTATTTTGTTTCCTTACCTCAAAGGATTATTTATATGTTTCAAACTTTTCTTTTCAACAGCCTTCTTTTGCGGCGTGAGTGTTGTTCATTCAGTAACGGGGAGTATGTGAAAGCTGGAATGGGCGAGTTAGAGCGTTGGTGCTTTGATGCAACAGAAGAGGTATACATCCTCCACTGTAGTATGTAGAACTTTCCTCAAATGTGTTCGCTCAAAGGTCCACTGCGTGCAGTTTACTGGCCCAGCCTGGGAAGAACTGAAGCATATTAGACAGGCAGTTGGCTTCCTGGTATGGTTCTGTTGTCTGAATGTCCTTTGTTCCTTGCATTAACTTTGGGTTCAGATATCTCTAATATTTGTTCTTGCATCGACTAGGTCATACATCAAAAGCCGAAGAAGACTATGAGAGAAATAACTAATGATCTTTGCCCGGTATGTAATATTTCCTCTGCCTTGGGCTCTTTGCTTTGTTTCTTGTTCCACCTTGCCTCATCTCCTCGTGCCATGGCTCTTAGGTGCTCAGCATACAGCAACTCTACAGAATCAGCACAATGTTCTGGGATGACAAATATGGCACACACAGTGTCTCCTCAGATGTAAGCGGCTGTTCAGATAATCTTTTAACCTTTTCTGCAGAGTGCATGCGCTTTCCAGCCTTCTAGGTGATGCATGGTCCCATGCTGGTGTGCCTCGCAAAGTTGAATCACTTCAACCTCTACATGGCAGGTCATTTCAAGTATGAGAATTCAAATGACCGAGGAATCAAATAGCGCCGTTAGCACTTCTTTCTTGTTGGATGATGATTCCAGGTCTGCTACTTACCACTCATCACAGTTTCGGTGATACTCCCAAGTCTTCTAACAATTCTCTGAAAAAATGGAAATTTCCGACTGTTCTTCGTCTTGTGTGCAGCATACCTTTCTCCGTGGACGACATCTCTAAGTCGATGAAACAGATTGACATATCAGATATCGATCCTCCACCTTTGATCCGCGAAACTTCGGGATTTACGTTCTTGTTGCAACGCGCCGAATGATTCCTCAAACTCCTTGTGGGCGTTTCTTGCACTCGCCTTTCGATCTCACCTTCAGCGAGGACTCCTGCGACAACTTGTGCATACACACCGCCGCCGCCGCCGCCGCTCTGTGTAATTAGTCTTATCATTTCTCTCCCACATAAATTAGTCGTGCAGTTGTGCTTTCTTCCTTTGGATCATGTCTTTCTTTATTTATTATAATTATAGTTTGTTCGATTTATTTTCCTTTAAATTTTGACAGGAGGTATGTCTAGAGGCCACACGTGTCCTAGCAAGTAGCAAGCAGTGTGGTGCCCGAGTGTTTCTGTTGGCACCGTAGAAGGGGCTCAAATCTCAGCCCGAAGGATTTTTTCTGACGGCCAAAAGATTTCCAAGAGTTGCATTAGAAAGATTTGCCATCCCAAGTATGTGGGTGGAGTTCAATGGCAGAGGCAGGATTTTAATATTCCAGTAGAGTTTTTAATTGTGCATTTATAAATTATATTTTTAGTTCATTAGAAATTTAGAATCATCGATACTAAAAATTTATATATTTAATAAATGTTTTTTTTAATTTAGTGGGGTCCCTGATTATAAATTAGAACCGTCACTAGTGGAGTTGGTATTAATGTGATAGATTCTATTGATGTGTTTGAAACGGATAGAGTACTCAATGCATTAAATCCTTTAGTCAAAATATCTGTCACTTCATTAGATGATTGAACAAAAAGAATACAAATTTGGACTCGATCAATCTTCTTCTTGATGAAATGACGATCAATTTCGATATATTTGATAGTATCATGTTGTACCGGATTGTACACAATCTCAATTATTACTACTTAAAATCTTAGTTGTCATACCATAATTCAAAATGATGATTTCACTTAATTATTTAAATTAGTGATCATAATATATCGTGCGGACTGTGGACAAGAATCTAATGCTTATACAATTGTTGAGGAAGGAATTAGTTATTATTGGGGACTTTGCTCCGAACAATGTTTAAGAGTTCATAACCCAAAATTTTATTGTTTTAAGGAAAAGTTTCAAGAATTATTTGTCAAGGCTGCTTGTGAGCCATACGGATTTGTCTATTTCAACATAAAAGAATAAAAAGGTCTTAAAAGTATTTTTCTTATGAACATTTGTCAACGTTTTTTTTTGGTAAGTTAAGATCTTGTATTAAAAACTAAAACAGCATACAGGAAAGTTCAAATATTTGTCAAAGGTGCTTGTGAACCTCTGCATCATTGATTCTTTGTTCCTGTAATAGAAAATTATCTTGCTTTAATATTTATATATTTTAAATTTAATAGGAAGGTCTTTTTTTAAAATGGAAAAAATAGGTGAAATGTTGTCCATTTATCGTTGGAAAATGGTTTAGTAACACCATTTGATAACATATTAAAGTAACACACTAATGAAAGTACATTACATCCTCATCATTTATGAGGTGTTTTTAATTTTTTTATTTCAATTATCGATGTGGCACAATTTTAATGATAATATTATCAAGGGCAAATTAATTAGAAGTCCCTGGTAGATATTTGACTTATTTTCTAGTCCATGACAGAGTTGTAACTCATTACAGTAAGTGTTATTTTTTGTTACAATATATGTTAAATCATGTTACAGTAAAGACCTCATCATTATAATAAGAGACATCTAATTAATTTTTTCTATTACCAAATAATATTATCAAACGGTCTTTGTCGTTTGAAAAAACCCCCATTTGATGCTGTTTTTGGCTGCCAGCAGGAAGAGCAGCCAAAAACACACCAGGGCGATGGGGGTCCATGGATCAAACGACGAAGGTCCTCAAGACTAAGGCCGCAGCCATCAACCCAAGACCCATCAGCATCACCCACTTCTGGATCCAGGTTTTTCCCCTACCAACGGGTGTGAGGATGGAGTAGGCGAGGAGACAGATCGCTGTGCCCATGGTGTAGTGGACGAAGGAGGTGTAGATCTTGAAGAGGACGGTTCCGCGTTGCGTCGGCTCCGGCTGGGTCAGGATCATGCTGATGGAGCTGGCGGCCAGGACCTGGGAGACCGTCAGCGCCAGTTTTCCGACGCGCTGGCCTTCAGCATCCTCCACCACCTGTGGATCGTCGGAGAACGACTGGAGTCGAAGCGCCCTTGGCGTCCTCGCGGATTGGTCGACGGAGGGTTGCGAGCGAGGTGGCAGCGGCCCCTCCGGCGGCTGCTCCGGATCCTCCTCGGGGAAGGTGTCTGCTCGTCGTTGGCCTATAACAGGGCCGCCTTCTGAGCCATTATTGAAAGATGGTTTCGCGAAAGGAGCCACCGGAGAGCAGCACGCCGCCGCCGCTCTCTCTCTGTGTCCCTCTCCGGCGTCCGCCGGTGGCGTCGATGTGAGCGGCGGTGGAGCATGAATCTGACGAGACATTGAAGGGAAAACAAAATATTAGGCTTTGAAGTCGTCCAAAAAAACATATTCACCGGCGAAGAAAAATCCCCTCCGGCGCCACTTATCTCTCTCTCCTACGGCGCCGGAAGGGAGAAAGCCCATCCAGCGCCACCGCCGCTAATCCCACCACCTCTGCTATCTCCATCTCCCTCGCAAAGGAGAGGGACACTGGACACGCGGTGTAAGTTGGATCGATGGCAAATATTGGGATAGCAAATAATATTACTCTTAAAGAACGTATGAAAATGAGCAATAATAAAAGGAAGGAGACTTTATACCTTTGAGTTGGTGGGATCGACGGCAAATATTGGGATAGCAGGAGGAGCCTTTTTATCTAATGAACCTAGTCTAACATTACCCTTTTCTGACATCAGCATAAAATGGACAAAAAATGACAGGGGAAGCATCTAATGTAGATTCACCCCAAGTCTAATTCTAGCCGCATTTTCTATTCAGTAAGATTATACATTTATGAAACTTAAACAACCATCAACCATGTGTGCATTCACCTGTACTGGTCTCCTTTTCTTTCTCATCTGCCATGCACCTTACATTATTAGATCCCTATGGAACAACCAATAGCCAGGCCACAGTTAGAGGTTTGAGGCTTTGAGCCATCTAGAAAAGCTGAGCCTGCTGAAGCTACGTTCATTTGAAGTTTTTTTTGTCTACCTAGTGTATAACTTGTGTATCCAAGTATATATAATCTTGAGATTCTGTTATTAATGAATTTTTTCGGTTCTCGATTTTTCTAAATTATATCATGAAACTTAAATTTGGAGAGTAGGGTGGTGGCAATAGTGGTGATATATTTACCACATAAGGATTTACAAATTGAGAAAAAAAAAAAAAAAAGAGATTGCAAACTTATGTTGGAGGCCAAAACAATGTTCATAATCAAGTCTTTCTATTTTTTTTTTTGTGAAACAAAGGAAAAGAACATTGGTTTGTTTTACGAAATTTTTTGAGAATAAAAATGAAATTATTTTGATAATATTTTTATTTATAATATTATATGTTAATATTTTTTATATGTATATGTATTGCCACCTACACTTCGTTTGTGATGTTATATATCGAGTCTCACAAATAGACGTAAGGGGTGTTTGAAAACTGTATTACGAAACCCTTTTTATTTTATTAATCATCATGATGAAACATGCAGATCATCTCCATCACATGCACAGTGGAATGGTTAACTACGATTTTTTTTTTTTTTTGTACATATGCGTAAAGACCCTATGGGCCTAGGGTTCGTCCCCCACCCTCCCGATGACGTGTCCAACTGTGCTTGGTTTAATGTCCGAGCGAGGTTATATGCTTAGTAAGAGTTTTACTTGCTGCAATGGTCCACCTCTTGCTCAGCTGCAAGTAAAATTCTAAAAACTTCAAAACATGCACTAACCTTGTCTACTGCTGCCAATATATATAACTCTTTACTTTAACTCAACACAACAAGAATTAATTAGAAAAAGGAATAAAAGAAAGGTTTGGGGAGAGATGCAGCTAAGATGAATGATCTCATCTGGGCGGCAATGCTGTAAATTTTTCTTTGTTTTGTTTGAAAAGGGCATTTCAATTTTCATCATGTGGAATCTTGCGATGTATGTTCGTATATACACTTGAAATGCCGGTCCAAAAAAATGACAATAATTAAAGATCATATATATATATATGACCCCCATTAATTATTGGGCCTATTACTTCAGTCTTTTTTGAACCCATTAAAGACTTTATATATGTAATTGTCATGTTTTAGTATTCTAGAGTATCCCGAGTGCACCATGTACCTTATCTTCCTTCCTTGCTCCATCAAAATTCCCCTTGATCCAGCTCTTTTTTAATTTCTTCCAGACTTCCTTTCTATATGAAGCTCCACCTTGGTACTCTGGGTTGTAAATTTCCATAATGTTGTTAGCCATTTCATGCCTCTTATGCTGTCCTCATATATACTTTCTTCCAGGTTACCTATATATGTTGCTGACGAGACTTTGAAGTGTTAGTTCGAGGCTGTTCAATTGCTGGAGCCCCTTATCCTGAGGTCGTAGAGTTTTAGATATATCTCGTGGTTTAGATATCCTCCGCACATCTATGTAAGGAGAAAGGTTTATTGCACTTGCACATTTAAGTACAATGTGATTAGGTAACAAATTCATGTGGCATCTAACAATTAGATTGTCACTTTATCACTCATCATGTGATGAGTGTCACATAAACTATTGTCTAATTTAAAGTACAATGTGTAAATGCAATAAATCTTTCTCCTATGTAAGATATGTGTTTTTCAAGTTAATTAGTTTCATCGCAATTTGTCGCACAATGATGATGCAGCCCTTCTTCTCGAGCACCATTTCTCACTTTGGCGTCTCTCCGACACTGCTAGAACTTCGCTTGAAGGTGTTTGATCTTGTGTTTTAGTTCGGAAAAGTATGTTCAGTTTGTAGGGATTATGTATGTATCTCACTCCAGGTGGGCTCTTGTGTGATCTATTATATCCTCTCCATTTTGGTATGTGGATCGAGAGTCTCTATAATGGTTTATGTAATCAATTCTACTTAATGAATGGAGCTCTAAACTCTCTTTATCTGTAAAAAAAAGAAGAAAAAGAGTAATTCATTAAACTATTTTCCCTATATATATTCTCATCAAAACTAATGTGGAATGGATACACATGGATTCTGTTTGAGAGCTGATGATTTTTGAATCTATATAGCTTGATCTTGGAACTCCGTTATTCGACAAAGACATCTCAGTTCAATAGCTAGGCAGGAAGATTTAACATCAAATGAGATTCCCAATCTTCTTACCCCCACTTCCATGCATGCAATAAATTAAGTTCCCATTTCCGGTTGCCACTTATCTAAATGGGTAACAGTGACAAATATCCCCAAGGATGCCGTGATAATTTGCATACAAGAAATTAAAAATTGTTGAACAGTAAATGGTGGCTAATGTGCGCATATTTTATTCAGTTTGGATGTGATGAGGTCAGTCGATCAACATCTACTTGACCTGTAAAAATAGTCGACCTTGGAGAGGTGTTTTTTGAATCCATCACAGTTAAGTCAATACGTTGGGTCTAACTTGGTTGGGAAAGAAATCTGTGAGGAGAGAGAGAGTGCTAAGTTGGACTATGTCTTGATGACATGTGCCCTTTGCCCTTTTATCTCCGACTGTCAAACCTTCTTTTGAAGATAGTTGGAGGTGGAGAGATGTGTGACATTTGATATGGGATTAAGTTTTTTTGGAGTCTTCTCTCTTCCTTCGTCTGGTATTCTCTTCAAATATCCATATCTGGACTGGGTCCATAAATGTTATTGGCCCGGCCCGCAGGGTCGTTTTCCCGAGTTGTTAACTCGAGTGGGCTCCTCACTATCATGGTTTTTTTCTTAATTATCTTACTTTTTCTCCTCTTTATATGACATTAGTCACAGTTAAATACAGAGATGACATTGAGGGGTTACCATTGTTACAACGTCTTTACAAAAGATGATGATACGTTTTGTAAAATATGATGATATCTCTGTATTTTTACTTATAGGCATAATTATATTAAAAACTTCATCTTTTGAGGTATTGGGTAGGATTATAAGACTGCCTCAACGGGAATAGGAAATGCACCCTAGATATTGAAAGAGGTGCACGCCAACGAATGAAAAAAATATTTGGCTTAACACCTTGCTGACTAAGAATGGAGGAATCTTAAACGTTAGCAGGTATAAGAAAATTGCTAAATGCTTTAAAAGATGATTTATGTATATATACACAAATCTTTAACAAATTATTGTTCCAAACAAAAACTTGGGCCAACACACCAAATGGCACCTCATGATCCCAGGATAGCCTATGGGCGGTACTTGGACGTACGATATCAGGCCTGGCCCAGGCCCATAAGAATTGTTTCTAAGTATGCTGGTCTAATTAATGTACACGCAGCATGCGAATTTTTGTTTTTTGTGTACAATAAAATGTCTTAACCACTGAGTCACTCAGCATGTGAATATGTAGTGTATCTAAGCCCAAAATTCAGATTGGCATGGAAAACGAATAAAATTGCGGTAACCGAAGAAAGGAAATTACAAAACCCTTTTGAGCAGACAGCACAAATCAATTGCGAGCTGGAACTGTTCCCACGAACTGTCTAAGCTTGTATGAATTATGCACTACATGCTTCAAATTTCACATTAAATTGCAAGTATTGTGTTAATGGAAGTACCACTATGTTTTACTTTGTAAATAAAAATTGGGTTAGGTAGACAACCCCTTCTCTTTTAAATTTGGTTATCTTTAAAAAAATAAAAAAATTTACACATTTTACGTTGTATATAGTAGAATAGTATTAAAATAATAAATAAATTTTTTTTAAAGAAAGAAAAATAATTTGCCCTAGGTTACCTACTTTGTTTGAAAGTTAGACTACTCAAGTGTAACCTAATCCAGCGTAGTTTAACCTCAAAAGATATATTTTTTATTTTGGTTGCTATTTTTAGGTTAACTTATTTTTTTGAGTCACTATTATTTTTAACTCCACTTATTTTTATGTGAAAAAATAATAAAATAAAAAATATATGAGATATATATAAAATAATATTAAAATTTTATGATAATTTTTTTAAATTTTTAAGAAAAAAAATTTATCCCCTCTACTCGACCTCTTAAGGTGGGGTAGACTTATCTTGAGATATATCCCAAGGTAATCCTTTCCCCCTCCTCAAAATTGGGGGAGGGGGTTTACCGGGGTACCCCTTATCAAATCGGGGAATAGAACATTTACCGAGAGATAGGAGGTTTTTTTATATATTTTTTAAAACATACCACTTTTTTTTAATACTTATTCCACTTCCTATCTCGTAAATTGTGTAAAAAAAAGTATACAAAACAGCAGCACCGCCTTCCCCCCCCCCCCCCCCCCCCCCGGGTGAGAAAGAAGCACCTGAGCCTTGCTCTTGCTCTCCTGGCACGTACGGCTGCAACCAGGAGCATCTCTTCTTCAGTACTGCTTCAGTGATTTGATGCAGGGTTCTAAAATGGGTCATGCAGAGAATGGGCTGGACTGAAAGGTGCTTAAAGTTCAGTTAGCAGTAAACTAGAAAAATCTATTACAGTGAATCTTTCTTTATGATGATCATGTTGGAACAAAGAACAGCAGTGGAAGGTGTGGAGTAGGCAAAGGACGTATCCTAACAAGATAGTAAGTACATCACGACCTCACTCCCTGGTCGGTGTCCTCTGTTTGGTTCCGAACGCTGTTCTCTGTTCTGAGCTTTTGAAACAGAGCTCAGATGTAGGTCAGACGATTCTAGGTTGGAGAGTAACTTACTGCTTGCACAGAGCACCGTTTGGGAGGGTTTTTGAGGGGGTAGATTTCAATCATTTAATGATTGAATTTTTTTTTTCTCCCTCTGATTATCAAACAAAGAAGGGAAAATTAATTGGGGGTCCTTGTCAGAGTCTGGTACTTATTTCCTCATCCCTGTCAGAATACCGGTTGATGTAAAGTCCCTGCTTTTCTCCAGGTTTAATTTCCAGTCCTTGCTTTTCAGATGTCACCATTTACGGCCCTCCACACACGATTTCCGTCTCCTTGGCCTCCGTCTCTTTTTCCCATTCCCGTCTTACCCTTCCCTCCTTTTTTCCATCGCCTGTTCCCCAAACGACGCTGACGCTTCGGTGGCCCGTGAACTCTGACCCATGCGAAGTTACTCTTACATACCCTGCCAAGAACTGATACAGCAACCATTGACAGCACTTACAAACCGCCTTTCGAAGGCCCGTGAACCGTTCTTCACACTATAAAAGGAACCCTGGGTCATTCCTATCCTTCATCACAAGCTTCCCTCGCTCTTCTTCTTCCTATCTTTCTTGCTCGTCTTCTTCATCTTTATTTGCAGATGTCTTCATCTAACCGTGCTCCCCGGAGGGATGGCAAGGCACCTGCCTCACCGGTGCCACCGTCGCCCCCGGCTCCCCCGGCTCTACCTTTCCCGAGACGTACAGCCCCGACTACTGGAACGGATTTTACGTTGGGTGGACGATGGCTTTACAGAAAGCCTCTCGCTGTACCACCACAAGGGCCTCACCAACATCCTCCCTGACATTGGCCCTAGGGTAGAACACATATCTTCCTCACCTTCCCCTCGTCCCTCCCCGGCCCGCTCCTATTCCTCCCCCCCTCGTCCACCGAGTAATCGGGTTAGGGTGTTTAGAATGTCTCCCTCCCCGACCAGTTCCTCCCCTCCCCTCCCATCCCTTCCTACACCTCACCTCCCCTCCCCTCCCTCCCTTCTCTGCAATCCTTCTTATTCCTCCCCCCTCCCCTCCTATCTCTGCTGTCCTTATTTGTCCCCTCCCCTCCGTTTCATTCCAGTGTCCATGCTATTGGGTTACGGAGTTAAGATTGTAACAGTGCTTGTTTATGGAATATAAATATTTTCCTTATATGCAGTCTTCTGTGGGCTTGTATGTGCTATCTATGATGCGTGTACTGTAATACTAACAGGTTCCTCCGAAGCGGTCAAGCTGTACTGCTGGAACTGTAACCCCATAGCATGGACACTGTAATGAAAAAGGGCACATACTGTAACACGGGAAACAGGTAATGTATAAATAGTTGTAGCTTTAGTTCTCGAACTGTAACCTCCTATCATGCAAACTATAAAACATAAAGGTTACGACTGTAACAGCATTCCAACTGTAACCTCATAGCATGCATACTATAATGACAATAGCTAAGTACTGTAAAAGATTTCAACTGATACTGTAATAATGTTTCTGGAAATGTAACCTCCTATTATGTATACTATAAAAGAATAGGTAAAGACTGTAAGAGGATTCTACACACATTGTAATGAGGTAGGCGTAGCTGGGCGCTCAAGCTGTAAGACAGTACTTCAACTGTAACCTAGTATCATTTATACAGTAACAGGAATAGGTAAAGACTGTAACAGGATTCTACACACACTGTAATGAGGTAGGCGTAGCTGGGCGCTCAAGCTGTAAGACAGTACTTCTTCAACTGTAACGTAGTATCATTTATACTGTAACAGGAATAGGTAAAGACTGTAACAGGATTCTACACACACTGTAATGAGGTAGGCGTAGCTGGGCGCTCAAGCTGTAAGACAGTACTTCTTCAACTGTAACGTAGTATCATTTATACTGTAACAGGAATAGGTAAAGACTGTAACAGGATTCTACACACACTGTAATGAGGTAGGCGTAGCTGGGCGCTCAAGCTGTAAGACAGTACTTCTTCAACTGTAACGTAGTATCATTTATACTGTAACAGGAATAGGTAAAGACTGTAACAGGATTCTACACACACTGTAATGAGGTAGGCGTAGCTGGGCGCTCAAGCTGTAAGACAGTACTTCTTCAACTGTAACGTAGTATCATTTATACTGTAACAGGAATAGGTAAAGACTGTAACAGGATTCTACACACACTGTAATGAGGTAGGCGTAGCTGGGCGCTCAAGCTGTAAGACAGTACTTCTTCAACTGTAACGTAGTATCATTTATACTGTAACAAGAATAGGTAAAGACCATACAACAAGTATCATTACAATGGTTAGGAGTTAGTACGTGCGGCAGTTCTCCTTCAGTTGTAGACGCTATGAACGCCCTTCTCCATTGAAGTACGCTTTGATGAAGTGGAGGGCGATTTTTGCTCGCACAATAGGCATGTCATTCTGACTGAAGGGCAAATCTTGAATGTCCGTACGTGCTAGACATTCCATGTATTTGCAAGTAAAAATTCCGCAGTCGTCTCCCGATCCTTGTTGTGGGCATGGGTCGGGGTAGCGTAGCGGCCATGTAGCTGCATCTATCTGCTTGCCCTTCAGGTATCTTATCAGTTCCTCCACCTGCATAAGAGAATGAACAAAAGAGTTCGAGCAACTTAACGTAGATTTCATGTTACTGTTACGTCTGTAACACAAGTGCTCGCGCTCTGTAATGAATGTAAGCATCGTATGGAACACTGGTCACTTACATATTGTGGAATGTCAGCACGATGTTTGTTTCGTAATGAGTCGTACACGTGGAACTCTTTTTCCTTCATGCGGATGACCAGAAGAGCCCAATGGTTCGTTCCAACGTGCATGGGGGAGAAGATGACGTCGAATTCATTTGGGGCGCGGTCCAATCTCTTGAAAGCGTTTTCGAAATGTTCTTCCTTGCTCTTATCGTCTCTGCAAGATTGGACATAACCCTTTAAAGCGGCATGCAGATATCCAAAATTCCAAAAAATGTCCGGGTTCTCTTCACGGGGGCGAAACAAGTAAGCGTTGACGTAGCAGTCAATTACGACCGATTCGCTCTCCCTCGCGAACAATAGCTCCCGGATGTCATGAAACGAGAGGAAATTGTCGTATCCCTCCACAGGGCCGTTGAACATGAAATTTCTACAGGTAAGAATTAAGACTGTCATCAGTAATTGGCGAAACTGTAAACATGGTGGATATAGTGTAAACATGGTAGACATATATTGTAAACATGGTAGACATATACTGTAAACATGGTAGATATATAATGTAAACATCTTTGGTCGAAACTGTAAACATGGTAGACATATAATGTAACACGTACTCATTAATGAAGCACTCATTGAAAAATCGTTCAATCAATGACTTTTCGGCCACTCCTAATGCGTCCCGGGCGACGTAATCACGTCTCTCCTCTTTCTTGCCCGTTGGAAGTGTGTCTGCACTCTCTTGAGACTGAACAAGGATCGGTTCGCAAGTGGACACATTCACTTTCGTGGCTTTGTGGTGCCGAAAATCGTCTGGCTGCGATAGAGTAAGTAAAAAAGGAATGTTCTGTAAAAATATTATAATGTAATTGTAACGGACTCGGAACAAACTGTTATGTCTCATGAAGGGTTCTGTAACCGAATGCTCAGCTTATGTAAATTCTGTAAGGGGAAACCATACCGTAAAGATATCTGGTTGTCGTCTTATCCTCGTCCCAGCTGTAACACGTCGGGACAATGATGATGGGGATATCTGACGCCGCTTCCTTTTATTTCCTTCTTCTTCCCCCTCCTTCTGCTTCCTGTCCGCCTCCTTCTTCGTCTGCTCCTCCTCCTCCTCTTCCTCTCCGCCTCCTTCTTCCTCTGCTCCTCTCCTCCGCCTCCTCTCCGCCTCCTTCTTCCTCTGCTCCCCTCCTCCCGCCTCCTCTCTGCCTCCTTCTCCTCCTCCTCCTCCTCCTGCTCCTCTCCGCCTCCTTCTTCCTCTGCTCCTCCTCCTCTTCCTCTCCGCCTCCTCTCCTCTGCTCCTCCTCCTCCCGCCTCCTCTCGCCTCCTTCTTCCTCTGCTCCTCCTCCTCCTCTCCGCCTCCTTCCTCCTCCTCCTCCTCCTCTCCGCCTCCTCTCCTCCTCTCGCCTCCTCCTCCTCCTCCTCTTCCTGCCGCCTCCTCCTCCTCCTCTCCTCCTCCTCTCCGCCTCTTCTTCCTCTGCTCCTCCTCCTCCCGCCTCCTCTCTCGCCTCCTTCTTCTCTCTCCTCCTCCTCCTCCTCTCCGCCTCCTCTTCTCCTCGCTCCTCCTCTTCCTCCTCTCCGCCTCCTTCTCCTCCTCCTCCTCCTCCTCTCCGCCTCCTCTTCCTCTGCTCCTCCTCCTCCTCCCGCCTCCTCTCTCCGCCTCCTTCTTCCTCTGCTCCTCCTCCTCGCCTCCTCTCCGCCTCCTTCTTCTCCTCTGCTCCTCCTCCTCCCGCCTCTCTCCGCCTCCTTCTTCCTCTGCTCCTCCTCCTCCTCCTCTCCGCCTCCTCCTCCTCCCGCCTCCTCTCCGCCTCCTCCTCCTCCTCCTTCTTCCTTCCGCCTCCTTCTTCCTCTGCTCCTCCTCCTCCTCTTCCTCTCCGCCTCCTCCTCCTCCGCCTCCGCCTTCTCCTCCTTCTCCTCTCCTCTGGTCCTCCTCCTCCTCCTTTCGCCCCCTCTTTTTCCCCTCCTTCAACTCGGGAATGTGCAACTCCTTAAATGACCGCCGCGACCTTGTTTGCACGGATCTCCTTCCTGTAACTGAGAACACGAAAGTCTGTTAATGTCTATGAAAGAGAGCTGTAAACATAGAGAACACTTCTGTAACTTCGTATATGAAAGACTGTAACAGACAAGGAATGAAACTGTAAAGGTAGAGTACAATCGTATTACTAAGTATTGGAATGACTGTAAGAGAGTAGGACTCTAACTGTAAATGAGGAAAGCATCTTCTGTAACTAAGCAAATGAAACAATGTAAGGACACAAAACGTTTACCTGGACGTTGGTAACTCTTCTTTGCCACGGCATGTGATCGTACTGAAGCTGTTGGGAGCTCCAATGGCGGTAGGGCTAAAATTGCACATTCTGTCTCTGGGGGGGGATGTTGCCACCGAGGCTGCCGCTGAAATTGTTCCTCCAGTCTATGTAGCCTTCCATCCATTGACTGGAGGATATTGTTCTGCCGGTGTAATTGGTCATTCTGCCGCTTTAACTGGTCATTCTGCCGAAGTAACTGGTCATTCTGCCGCTGTAACTGGCTAAGAATGCCATGCAGAGAGTTATCTGATGGAGGGGTTCGGGAAGTGGTTGACGTGGATGCCGTCAATCGTCGCGAAGCTCTAGGTGGCTCCTCATTTTCATTATACTCCAAATACACCTGAATTAACACAGGTACAGGTACAGGTATAAGTCATATACCAAGATACACAGTTCCAGGGGTAAGTGACACTTACATCAGATCGTCGCAACCCCCGTAGTAGGGCGGATAACTCCGGTCCCTTATTCCGGCAATCCCAACGGAAAAATGGGGGATTCCTTTCCGGATGATCTGGTTTCCATTTGTATTGGTGCATCAAAAACCATGCCTACATCATTATGAAATAGATAATGCGTATGAGAAGTGTATCGTAAACGTATGTAACAGATACATATGTCTTCTGTAAATGTAGTAACATACTGTAATAGGTTCATATGTCATCTGTAATATAGACCGTCTTGAACTGTAACAGAGGACATATGAAAACGTATGTAACATATACATATGTCTTCTGTAAATGTACTCTATGAGTCTTCTGGAATAGACACATTCAGGAACTGTAACAGAGTGTACCGTAACAGTATACTCACACCGAGAGCGGGAACACAACCGGTTAGGAAGATGTTTTTGCAGGAACCAGCTGCTGTTTTGAATGCCATCACCCCCGACATCAGGTACTCGTGGATTGCGGCAGCCCAATTGGCGTTGTTCATGTCATGGAGGTCGTCCAGGTATGGCAGAATGGACAGCGACCCCGACATCCCACTTGTGGGGAAGAAGAAACAGGAACAAAGAAGCGCAACCCAAAGCTTCACGGAAATCTCAACAGCAAGCTGACCCTCCTGTGGAACGTACTCCTTAAGTTTCAAATGGACATTGTGCCTGTCCATCGTTCTTTTGGTTCCAAGGATCCGGCGCAAACTGGCTTTTGTCCCATCCGTGTTCAGGTCGATAGGGGAACCAACGTTTGGTATACCCATAACTTTGGCTATGTCTGAAGGGCGAAAAGTCATGCTGCATGAGCCAATCTTAAAACGCTCTCCATCGAAACGTGTCATAAGATCGACAATGAGTGAAATTGGGTAGGTCACCATTTCGCATTTGATATACGCGCGAAATGGTGAATTCCTCATCAACTTCAGATGCGCGCTCCTAAATTGCAAATCGGCCATAACGGAACGGTAGAACAGAAGCGAGCATCGCGTATTATATTCATTCTTTTCTGCAAAGAAAAGATCGCATCTTAAAAATGAAAACATTCATTCGACAAACATCCGTATTAGGGTAAGAAGAAACTACTTTTTCGTACGACTTGGAGTGTGGGTTCTTCCACGAACGCTTCTTGCACCGCATCCGCCGCAATGCTCTGAATGTCAGCGCTCGTAGGAGATCGACGGCTTGCCATCGTTAGAGGGGAGAGACGGATTGCTTCGTCTGGAGATGTAACTGAAGGATGGGAAACTGTAACAGAGAAGAGGTCTGGTGGAGGAATGGCGGTGTAGGAGAAGGGAAGGAGAAAAGTCATGATATATGAAGTCGGTGTACCCGACGGGTGGACACTGGACTCAACAAGATGGCGGTGCACTGCAATGATGACCATCGGGCGGCTGAAAATACTCGGTACGACAGACGACGGGACGTCAAGGAAATCACAGCCCTTCGTATAGAGCTTTCCCGCCATGTTAGGTAGCCACATACGCACTCCCGCCAATTTGACCCCCAGTCCAAGCCACTCATACACGAAACGTCTTCCACGAACCGTTTGTCTTCCTCTGCCACCCAATGGAGCAGCTCCCTGCAAGATGTTCATTTGGAGATCAAAGTTTCGTTCTTTTCATAGGGAGGGACACGGATTTGGCGTCCATTCATAGCAGGGTTTCCCAAAGGTTGGGTGTAGACATGCAGGAGAACATGCTGAAGTATCGTCTTCCCATGGATACCGACGTTGAACAGGTGTTGCTTGACGATGGGGATGTCCTAGCTATGTTTGATCTTCACAAGTGTCAGGGAAAATCATTGATAAATCTACAAATTCATCAGGTGGAAACTCGTTGCCTTAGTACGCATGCTAGTCGTCATTCAGATGGAACGCAACCACTTGACAGGTACGTGGTCCATGTATTCTTCACCACCCTTCATGTTATCCCATGCATTCTTAACAAGCCTTCGTCTTAAGAATGTATGTATGTACATTATTTGCAGAAGTACTTCAAACACGCATGGCGGTTCTTGGTAACCCCAGAACCCCTCCAATTACCAGGAAGCAGTTTCGAGTTGTATGTGCGAGGAGAAGGAGCGGAAGGTGTAGTACCAGTGTTGACGCAATATTCCGTAGGTAGAATACACTCAGTAGGACAAGTCTTCATAAGCAAAGAGCTATTGCAGATGGAACTGACAAATTACGCGATCGCACGAGGATTTAATTGGAAATATTTGAAGAATGACTCTGTACGATTAACTGTACGTTGCAATGTCTCTGTTTGCCCATGGCGCCTGCATGCGTCTGTCGTTCGTGGAGGTCCACAATTTGCAATCAAAAGTCTCAACAACATACACACCTGTGGATGTGACATTATGAGCGACGGACATCCACGGACATCTAAGAAGTGGGTAGCAAATGCTGTGAAGGGGAAACTAGTTGATAAACCCACCTACAGAGCAAGTGAAATGATGAGTGACATCCGTCGGGAATACGGTATCTGCATCCCTTATCATCAGGTATGCCATGAATTGAATTGTAACACATCATGACGTCTACTGTAATCAATAGATCCATAACTGTAATTCTCTGACCCTAGCATTGTAACAATTGTCCTCATATACTGTAAGACTATCATTGTCATAACTATAATCATTTCGACGTATACTGTAACAATATCTGCATGCCACTGTAACAACTGTAATCATATACTGTAAGTCTCTGACCCTTGTATTGTAACAACTGTAATCATATACTGTAAGGGTTTGTATTGTAACAACTGTAATGATTTGAGCGTATACTGTAACAACTTAAGAAGGATACTGTAAGGTATGAGGACAAGAACTGTAACACTCTTACAGAACATGTATAATCATTTGAATAGGCATGGTGGGGCAAAGAGGTTGCTGTCGGTTCACTATACGGCGATTTCAGAACAAGCTATCATATGTTGAACTGGTACAGCGAACGTGCATTACAGTCAAACCCGGGATCGATCTTGTCTCTAGAAGTGGACCCGAGACTCAACGTTTCAAACGGTTTTTCATATGCTTCGCGGCGTCTGCATATGGGTTCGAAGTTGGTTGTCGACCTATGCTCTTTTTGGACGGAACTCATATCAAACAGCATAGAGTGCAAGGGGTTATACTTGCTGCAAGTGCCTTAAACGGTAACAATGAGCTATTCAGTGTAGCCTACTCCATCGCAGATTCGGAAACATATGACAACTGGGTCTGGTTTCTACAAAATTTGAAAAAGGCATTGCTATCAGATAGAAGGATCGCGTTCCTATCAGACAGAGGGAGAGGTCTGAAGGAAGCGATCCCTGACGTATTTCCGAATGATCATCACGGCTACTGTTTCCAGCACATCATGCAGAACTTCAACGACCAATGTGCGGGGAAGTATGCCGCCCCTTTCAAAAAATTACTTAGAAAAATTCTCCAGCGCATTGCCTATGCTGTTACTGAACAAGAGTACCAAGACGCAATGACTGCAATGGAGCTTAATTCTACTGAGGCCAAAGAATGGGTGCTCCGAAATGATGTCGAACACTGGTCCCATGCTCTTTTCCAGGGACAAAGGTTCGGCTCTTTAAATACATAAGCGATATGTTCTATTACATTCTGCCATTTATGTGCTTACAGTTGTAGGGATAATCTATTACAGAACGTGTTAAATAAGGTTACAGTATGTAGTGGACACTTGTTACAGATATTTGATGTTATCCTAATTTCCTTCACATGGCCATACAGGTTTGGTGAATTATACTCTAATTTGGCAGAGTCATTCAACAATTGGATACATGACGCGCGAAGTCTACCAATACTACAGATGGTTGACAAAATTAGAGTGCAAATGATGGAAATGGCTGCAAAGAGGAAAATTGATGCTGCATTGTGGGATACACCATACTGTCCTAAAGTACAAAAAATCATCGAAAAAAACCTTCAAGAAAGGAGAAGCTTAGCAATCCGTCATTCAGATGGAATCAAATTTGAGGTTGTTGAAAGTATGAAGACGTACGCCGTAGACCTCCATCTACAAACATGTTCCTGTGGACACTGGCAACTTGTCAAGATTCCTTGCAAGCATGCATGCGCAGCAATTGGCAGTAACAAGGAGGCCGTTACTCAATATGTTTCGGCATTTTACAGCACAGAAGTGTATAGGGCTGCATATGAAAGAAACATTCAACCTATCCCAACATTTGACATGCCGGATCCGCCTCAACCATCAGAAGTTCTAATCAAGCCACCGACAACAAAAAGGTTGCCAGGAAGACCGAGAAAGAGGAGAATACATTCAAGAGGAGAAGTAGATCATGCATATATTTGTTCACGGTGCAAACAAACAGGTCACAACCGAAGAACTTGTAGCAACCCACCCCACAATCCTGACGGATTTTAAATGTTGTATATTAGTTACAACAGAACGTCGTCCTTATATTCCAATATTACAGTGTATGTAATACATTATTACAGTCTACGCACTACGATGTTACAACTCCACTACTACGCTATTACAGTTTCAGTAATACACTTGCACAGTTCGCGCACTTACAATTACGTTTTGTTGTACAGTGTACGTAACGAAGTGTTACAGTTTAACTCTAATACTCTTACAGTTTAACCTGTGTACCGTATGTTAGATGAAGACATCTCAGAATAAAGAGGAAGAAGACGAGCAAGAAAGATAAGAGGAAGAAGAGCACTGTCTCCTCACAATTTCTGTTACAGTATATGTAATAAGATGTTGCAGTTTAAGCACTAGACTCTTACATTTTCAGCAGTACACTCTTACAGTTCGCGCACTACACTCTTACAGTTCCAGCACTTACGATTTCTGTTATATTATACGTAATAAAATGTTACAGTTTAAGTACTAAGCTGTTACAGTTCGAGCACTACAGTGTTACACCTAAAGAACAGCCCTGTTACAGTTTGAGTACTACTCTCTTACAGTTCAAGCACTACATCTAACATACAGTTTTACATTATATGTTATAATCTCTTACAGTCGTTGGTCATGTTGATTATAGTATATATGAGGGGATGTTACAGTGTGTTATTGGTAACATGTTGAATTTGCATGATACAGAGCACATACATAAGCACAGAGAAGACTGCATCAAACGAAAATGCTTATCATAAAGAAGCCATGTTACAATAACTCTCTACCTCTACTCTACCGACCACTCGGTAGAGTACGGAGGGGAGGAGGCAGAACGGTCAGGGGAGGGATGGGAGAAGGGGAGGTGCCGGAACGGTCAGGGAGAAGGGGAGGTGCCGGAACGGTCAGGGGAGGAAGGGGAGGTGCCGGAACGGTCCGGGGAGGAAGGAGAGGAAGGGATGTGTTCTACCCTAGGGCCGATGTCTGGGAGGATGTTATTGAGGCCCCTGTCGCCGTACTGCCGGGAGGCTTTCTGTAAAGCCATCTTCCAGCCCACGTAAAAACCATCCCAGTAGTCGGCGCTGAAGGTGGACTGTCGCAACGGGGGAGCCGGGGGTGACGGTGGCACCGGTGAGGCAGGTGCCTTGCCATCCCTCTGGGGAGCACGGTTAGATGAAGACATCTGCAAATAAAGATGAAGAAGACGAGCAAGAAAGATAGGAAGAAGAAGAGCGTTAGAAGCTTGTGATGAAGGATAAGTATGGGGCCCTGGGTTCCTTTTATAGTGTGAAGAACGGTTCACGGACCTTCGAAAGGCGGTTTGTAAGTGCTGTCAATGGTTGCTGTATAAGTTCTTGGCAGGGTATGTAAGAGTAACTTCGCATGGGGAACAGGCGATGGAAAAAAGGAGGGAAGGGTAAGACGGGAATGGGAAAAAGAGACGGAGGCCAAGGAGACGGAAATCGTGTGTGGAGGGCCGTAAATGGTGACATCTGAAAAGCAGGGACTGGAAATTAAACCTGGAGAAAAGCAGGGACTTTACATCAACCGGTATTCTGACAGGGACGAGGAAATAAGTACCAGGCTCTGACAAGGACCCCCAATTAATTTTCCAACAAAGAAAGTAGTTTTTAGATTGTTAAAACGAGATTTTGAGAGAGAGGAGGAGATAGAGAGACAAGGGTGATGATGGTGTCTTAAATTTTGGGATTCAAAAGTTGTGTGTAAGGCAACCGTTGGAACCCCCATGGGGTTCACTTTTTGAAACACCCCAACGTTGCAAAAGCTCCCTCTAACCGCTTTTGAATCCCAAAAGCCAAAGCACAAATGATGAACCTTTTTCCTCTATCTCCTCCTCTCTCTCAAAATCTCCTTTTACAAAATCCAAAAGCCATTTTCTTTGTTTTTAACTAGAGGGAGAAAAGAGGATTTTCAATCATTCATGATTGAAATCTCCCCCTCAAAAGCAATCCCAACGCTGCCTAAGAGAGCTTTTGCAAGGTTTTGAGATTTTGAAAAAGTGAAATCCTCATCGTTTGGGAACCAATGGAGGGATTTTTTCTTTTTCAAAATCTGGTTTTGAGGCAAAAACTAACCAACACTAATTTTTAGGGCACAAAAGCCTATACTTCATCATTTCACATGTTCTCTCTATTTCTCTCCTCCCTTCTCAAAATCCTAAAGCCACAATCTAAAATTACAATTTTTCACTTGAGAGTTAGAGAGAGGAAAAGTAATTTTCCAATGATTAAATCATTGGAATCACTCCCTCCATAAATCTCATCTATATATGTCTGAGGTGCTCGCTTTAGTGTGAAGACAACCAACATTTCTCTTTAGATTGATCATAAACTAGGTAACCTTGTATATATGGGCCGAATATAAAATGTCATGGGATGTGGTCTATGTCAATCAAACCAAAATCAGGAATGAGTATTACAAGACCGTCTTATAATAAAATTGATGTGAATTATTTCTTAAATAATTTTATTGGTTGAAAGGAGAGAGAAAAATTGTCTAAAAGAGAGAGAGAGAGAGATAATCTTATTCGCCGAAGATTTGAGAAAATTCTTCTTTCGTTCTCAACGAATAAAATTATTTGAAAATTAATTCACATCAATTTTATTAATACAAGAAATATTTGTCAACTAGAGAATATATAGTTCTTATGCATGTATGTCTTTAGCTCCTTCAAATTCGCGTTATTTGGGCAACATGGCGATGTTAATGATGGCTTAACCAAACCCTCGTTAGCGCTAACTCTCATGTGAAAACTGATGCACTCATTCTTTGTGTTAATCTTACATTCTTTTTTTGAAATATTTAACCCATCAGCACACATGCATCTTAATTCTTATCCTCTACAGAGGGAGAGAGAATAGAACTGTAAATGGATCTAGATAATATTTAAATTCGATTTAAATTTGTATTTAGTTAATCAGATATTATCCGTTTAACAATATTCGGCAAAATAAATTTTGAATACGAATATTATCTGGATCCGCTTCGTTTAAGATCTGTTCTGAAATTGAGTTATTTTTTACGATTAAATCCTAGATCTAATAATTTATATATAATATATCTAATGTTAATCTTTTGTTTATAAAATACTTTTGACATTTATATCTTTTTAAATTTTAAAAAAATATTTTTATAATTTTTAAATCACTTAATATTTATATTTTATCAAGTTAGTGGATAATATTCACATCCACTCCAAATTTAAAAATTATTCGCTCCATATCTAAATTATATTCATATTAATGATCCGATTAATTATTCAAATCGAAATAGAAAACCTCGTATCTAGATCCACTTCGTCTACCGTCTAAAGAGAGAGAGTAACGAGTGCAGCCCTCGAGAGGAGGAGGCAGACACTATTGGGCGGGAGTTCGGATCCTCTCAGTACATGGGAGGATCGGACTCCAACAGTCACCAATGGGATGAGGGGGTTTGGGTGCACTTACCTGTGTTTTACAAAAAAAACCCAAACAGAAACGTGAAAAAACTTCAGATTTTGGGCTTTTTTTTTTTTTGTAAAATTCCCTTGAATACTCTTCACCTCATTGGCGCTGGAGTCCGGTCCTCCCATGTACTGAGAGGAACCGGACTCGCTGGGCGGCCCATATCAACCGTCGGCAGCAGTCCCAAGTCCCAACAGTATCAAGTGTGAACTACACATCGCGGGAGTCCCAAATCCCCTTCTATCCTTACCTTGTCATGATATACCACTGAGATGACAAGGTAAGGATAGAAGGGGATTTGGGACTCCGGCGATGTGTAGTTCACACTTGATACTGTGTCTCTTCTTATGGGAGTACCTATTTATTTATAGGGCCTTTTCACACATCCCCTCCGTCCCAAAGATGTAACTGCCCCAAAGATTTTAATCCGTTTCTGGATCTGATGAGAGATTTCCTCTTCCGTTTCTGCATTTGGCCATTAATTCTGTAACGTTCGAAACGTTCTAACAGTCCCCGCATGCAGGAAGAAACGCAGATAGAAGAGAAAGAGAGAGAGAGATACACACACACAGACGAACTCTACTGACACGCACAAGAGAGTTGAACTGTTGGAATGCCGCCAGACACATCCTCCGGCTGCCCCTGAACAGGGAGGACCTCTTGGGGCCTCCTGGGCGCCGGCCGCCACGACGAAACCTCCCCATGCAGTGCGGAAACCTGAGATGGTCTTCCCGTTCCCACTGCTTGTTCCTTACACGTACGTGTTGTACCGACACCCAGATGTTGACGAAGAGGATAGTAGGTGCCGGGTCATCGCAATCCTCTCACCGCCTCCCTCCATGGCTCCGTGCGAAGCAGGCAACCATGGTTGATCAGTAGTACGGTATGAATAGGTGTGGGGGAGACCACCCAGTGGGATTACCTTCTCCCTGCCCGACATTCCTTGGCAATTTCCCTTGGTCATGGTCAAGCTCTTCTCATGCGCTCTTTCTCTCTCTCTCTCTAGCGAACACTGGGTGGTCGGTAGAGCTCTGTTGAGGGCCCAAGCCGAATATTCCAGTAGTGTCTCCACTGGCCAGTCGTCCGACGCCATCTAGAAGGTGCACTGGGCAATGGGCTTGCATGCAGACGTTGGAGAAGAAGGGTCAAGAACAGCAAGTGAAGAAGACGGATGTACGTGGATGCTTAATTATAAGGTTGAGGCGATTATTTTTCCATAGAATCGAAATCTACCAGTGTTACAAATTATCGCCCTCCTCCATTTAGAAAGCGTGATGCGAAGCAAGTGATTAAAGAAACTGATGATCGAGTGAGTGCACATTATTGTAGAGTATTTCTAGAGAGATCAGAAACTTTGGATTTTCTTGCCTAGATCTCCATTAATGCCTCCATCGCCTTGTTGCCCTAGCATCCACCACCGCGCGCCTCTCCCGTCCGGTGGGGAGGGGATTTCAGCGCCAATGCGGAGCTCCCCCCACCGTTTCCATCTCCGATCACGGTCGAAGGAAATCTTCCCTCTCTGGAGGTTTTGGCTGGGCTCTCCCGGTTAATCTTCCCTAAGGAGCTTTTGGTTCCCCTTAGGGTGTGTTTCTAAGCATCGGCGCCGGCGACTAATCCGGCTTGGGGTGCGGCGTTCCACCTCCGCCTCCATGGTTCGGAGGAGACTCCGATCTATTTAATTTGATGGAAGACGGAGCCCGTCGTTTCCTGCTCCGGCCTCATGAACCGGCAACATCCCCGAAATACTTGTGTTCATTAATACACCCTTATTCGAGGTTCGCACTTGTGGGATTGTACTTGTCTTTCTCAGTGATGTCGAACTCTCTCCGCAGCAACCATGGAACCTGTGGGAATGCTTATTCCTGCTAGTTCTCCGCCGCCGGTCGCCGACGTGCATGCTTCACCAATTAATAGCTCTGTGCGACGTGTTTTTCCAACTATTTGTCGTCTTTATTAATTGCCTCCCCTATCTGCACCCTTATGCTTCCCCTCCCTGGTTGGAAGTTAGATGTTGTTCCTCTTGATAGGTTGTTACCGATCGATGTCGTCAGACCATCTACCATCCCCTTGTTCGTCCAATTTTCCCTTTTAGATTAGGGTGTTATCCTCTCTGTTTGGACTATAGGTCTTTGGGTTGTATGTTTCTTAGAGCTTTCTCCGACGATGTATGCCGTTTCCTCCCGTTGAAGGGCGGTGGCCCCTGTTTCTCCAAGTACTGTTATATTTTGAATATAGCAACGCATTTTATCGTGTCCAAAAAGATTAAATAAACTGGAAGAGACGCCCTGAGGAAAGAGACCACATGCAACTGTCAAAAGCACAGACATGTGTGTCCAAATAAGGAGTAGAAAACGCAAGGGATAGCCGCTATTCTGACTTCTGCGTGGTGGGAAACCACGAACACTTCACTACTATATACTACTAATAATAATAACAATAACTTACACTGCTACGTACTTAAGACTATCAACGCGGTGCGGTGGTCTCGCGACTCTTTGTTATCCCACGTTCGACTTGACGCAGTCGCCGAAACGCTCGTGGGGTTCGCCGTCCAAACTTGGTTAATTTCCTCTCTTTTTCTTTCGGGACATGGTTTATTAACGGAGTGCCCATTTGACCCCTTTTTTGCACACTACGTACTTGGCTTCCATGTTGCATATCGATAGGTGCCAAGCTGTCAAACATATGTCTAATGAGACAGATTTAATGTATTTTTATATTATATTTAAATATAATATGATTAAATATTAAATTTATGTGACACTCCTCACATGAAGAGTGATAAAATAATAACTTAATATATCACATGAATTTAATAATTAATCATATACAAAAATGTACTAAATTTTTTTTATGTTTTTAAAAACTAAAAGGAAAAATAAATTGCAAAAACCTCTCACCCCTCCCAAACGGCGGCGAGACGGGAACGGCGGGCGCCCCCATGACGGAAGACGGTGGCGGTGTCGGCGGACGACCTTCTGCCGGCTACAGCGACGTGGCTCTCCGGCGCCCCTCACTTGCTACGGTGAAGGAACTGGTCCTCCCTCTTCCCGCTCAACCTTTGCCCAGCTGCTGCGCCGTTGTCGGCTTGCAACATCTCACCACGCCGACAAGATGGCGAACGACGGCCACCACACCACCGGTCAATCCCACCCTTGAGCAGCAGCAGGAGCAGCAGCAGAACTTTTGGTTGCAACAAACACTATTATATCTCCACACCAGGTCGACGGTGAAGCAGCAGGATGACGACTTTTGCCGTCTCACTCTCTCCCCCACCATGCGGCAGCACCAGCTACGCGCTCGTCCCATCAGCACCCGCCACCTACCAAATGAGGAGGAGCATCGATCGATCGGGTGGTGGTTTTGTCGAGTTGTACGAGTTCCCAATGCCTTCTTCCCCCCCTCCGACGCCCACATCATCAGGATCGCCTTCGTCGATGCCGATGGCGAGCCGACGGAGGGTTTCGCTGCGCCCAACCTTGCGGCCTCCTCCTTCCTCGAGAAAACCCAGGAGGAGGCGTCGCCTTCGGAAACGTCCGGATTAGCAGCTTCTGCTTCTTCTTCTGCCCAGGGCCAGGGACACCGCTCCTTCGAAAGAGAGGTTTGGAGACCTGCCGATGCCAATTCCGTGGAGGCTGGTCGACGCATGTGCGATAGCGATGCAAGGGCCGCCTATCACCGGTGTGGTCAGAGGTTGCCGACCGGGGGGGGCGGGGCGGAGGGGGGCATCAACCAGAGCGAGCGGCTATGGGAGGCCCCGCGGCATAACCGGCCTAACCGCGGCTCAGTGACGTCCTCCGCCAACACCGCCACCGCCGTGGGGGCGACTGCTGTGTGTCCGGATCCTCTCCATACAAAGAAGGGGAAGATTTATTGTACTTACGTATCACATGAGGAGTGATAAATTGGACAATTTAATTATTAAATATTATATAAATTTATTATTTAATTATATTATATTTAAATATAATATAAATACAAGAAATCTTTCTCTACAAAGAAAGATCAGACTCTAACATCTTCAATGGCCGCACACCAAATGTCCTTCACTCCCTCTTCAAGGCTTCTTTTTCAAATGTCTCGTGTTTTTCTTCAAATATTTTGAAAAAAAGACTCTTAACCAATTAATACAGTAATTTAATTCGACTCAAATTGTATTCGTTTAAGTTCATGAATAATTTATTAAAATTTTTAATTACAAATATTATAAATATTATTGTTAAATATTTTAAATATTATACTTAAATAAATAAACAAATAACTTATGAAGAATCTTGATATATGATCTTAAAATAAAATAGATTTAGATCTTATAAATAATTAATTTTTACTTATAAATTAAATTTGACATATATATATACATATATTGATGCATATGTATTCACACACACATATGTATATATAACATATATATATATATATATAACTTGTAAATTTAATTGGACTCGGTTAAGAAATTTGAATTTGAGAATATTTAAATGAATGAAATTTAAAAATTATTTTTAATATTTGATAAAATTTTAATTTGATTAAAATTAATAAATAAAATTTAAATAATATAATACTCAACTCGACTCGACTCATTTATAATCGAGACATTTATAAAGTGTTTGGTTATAATTTTTTATATTTTTTCTCTAAATTTTAAAAAGAGATAAGTCAGATACAAGAGATGTTTGGTAAGTAAATTTTTTTTTAGAGAAGATTTTTTTCCTATATAAATCTCTCTTAAAAAAAGGTCTCATCCTATTTTTATTTTAAAAACACACTTATTCATCCTCCTCTCCCCCACACGCGAAGCCCCCGCCTTGCAAAACCAACCCTCTCCCCCCCCCCCCCCACCCCTCATCGCCGGCTGGAAGCCCCCCCTTGCACCCTCACCCCCCCTCCCCTTGCCCTGCAAAGCCCCCCCACCCCCTGCGTCCTCACCCCCCCCCCCCTTCCTGTTGCCCGACCCTACGACTCACCTCCCCCTCCCTAGAAACCGCACCAACGGCCCCCTCCCTGCCGCGCCCTGCACCTTCCCTCCCCCGCCCTCAGCCACCCCGCCAGACCCCCCCAGCCCCCCGCCGCGCCCCCGCCCCGCGACCCTGCTGCGCCCCCAGCCCCCTGCCGCGCCCCCACTCCGCGACCTTGCTGCACCCCCAACCCTCCTGACCCCCAGCCCCCCGCCCCGCGACCCTGCTACGCCCCCAACCCCCCCAACCCCCAGCCCCCCCGCCGTGCTCCCGCCCCGCGCAGCGAGACCCCCGCCGCGCCCCCGCTGCTCCCCCAGCCGCGCCCTTGCCCCGCACCGCCCCCGCTGCTCCCCCCCCCCCCTCCCGCACTGTAGATAGTGATTGACACCATCGAAATCGTCGAGCGAGCATCCACACTGCCATGATGCATTATGGCTAGTACTATCACTGCTATTAAGAGCTCCGATAGTCACTGAAGACTCCAGTGGCTAACTACAACACCCCTCAACGACACAAGACTGGGGTTGGTCGCACACCTGCATAGAACTGTCACGAGGAAGAAGATGATTTGTGCAGTGCCTAAGGACTTTGAAAATTCAGATGTTGTGTATATACCTTATTTGTATGATTTGAGTAAAACTCTAAATCTCGAATGTCCAACATTTAAAAAAATTAAGATTATGACTCCTCTTGATTTTAGATATATGAAACACACTTGCATTTTGTCTGTTATATCTAAATCTTCATAAATATTTTATATTTTTAATAATAATTTTATAAAAGTAAATAAACATATTTATGTCCTCATACTTATTACAAAGAATTTGAGTGTATTAACAACTATCATATCGAGTATCATAATGAGAAACTTATCTAATATCCAAATAAGTACATTATCAAATATTTTAACGAATATATCATAGAGTATTTTAACAAGTTGCTCGTGAACATAATTGAGTTGACGAGACTTCAATTCAAGCTCGGCTCATCTATAAACTAATTTTTTGTTCAAATTTATATATTTAATCTAATAAATGAGTCAAATCAAATTTTTATCAAGTCGAATATTAAATTATTCGTCAAACATATTGATTTATTTTCACCCCTACTTAAGAAGGGAGTAAAGACTGTTTAAAGAGTAAAAAGAGAAAACAATAATATCGATCGCACCTGGAATTAGCTTTTTTGACTGACCACTAAATTATCCACTTTGACTGTTCCATCCATCTCACAGGTAAATGCTCAAATCAAATTTAAAGAAGAAGAAAAAAAAAGTAATTAAATGATATCACTTTTTAACATTAATTTGAAACTCTGGATGGGTGGTCGTGGGTCCTTTACCAGGAAACGGAGAGGGGTGGGGGCTCTAGACTCGGTTGAAAAAGCAAGTCTACGCTGACGTCACCTAAACAACCACGGAAACCAATCGGAATTCAGGGTCCGCTGATCGCCTGACTCCATAAGTCATGTGACCTCATCACACTCCAGGTCATTTTGGTTTCCTGGCGTTGGACCAGAGGTTGATGGAGGTGGCACGCGATTCCAAGCTGCTCCTGCCGCTTCTTCCTTGCTTTGACGGGATTCTTCCATCGCGCACGCGTCACACGGACCCCATGCCCTTTTGCGGCACTCCCTCTCTCTCTTTCCCGTACGTCGTCACCGTACGCGCCTCCTTCTTCTCCCACCAGGATTCCTATTACTTCTACAAATTATGACAAAACTGCGAACTTGGTCTGGATCCTGCTCTCAAGTTGGCGCATTGCGCCCCTCCCAAGTCTCCACTTTCACGGGCACCAACTTCCCGCTCCCGTGTCAACCAATTCCATGACTTGGTGCACATCGTATGGGAGATGTTTAATAAGTACATTTATCAAAGTTGTGGCATATAAGAGATTTAAAAAAAATGTAGAGTGAGAAGAGATATTAAAAATCTTTGATACAATCTTAATAGATATGTCTAATTTAATACATATTTTTCATATGTACTAAATATTTATCCTCTTATGTAGTTGTTACAGTAATTATAACATAGGTCGGCTCAAGTCGAGATGACCACTGAAATATTCCTCATCAGAATGAGTTGAGACGATCAAATCGATGAATTCCATCTAAGGCGCGCTTAGCCGACGTGTGACGTTAGTTCCGAGTTTCCGATCTGACCAGCAAAATCCGTCGTGTCTCCTCGCCAGGTCTCTCGACGGATTTTACAGGTTAGATCGGGAGCTCGGAACCAGCGTCACACATCGGCTAAACGCATCTCAGATGGAATTTATCGACTTGGTCATCTCGGCTCATTCTGGCGAGGAACACCTCAGCGGTCACTTAAGCCTGAGCCGACCTATGTTGCAATTACCATAACAATGGTGATGGAGGCCGCCATCAAATAAGGGGGGACTTATATCATCACATGACGGTGGATCTCATCATTATGTGTAGACGAATATTCGTCTTATACATTTTGTAGATTTCTCTTCGCAAACATATATTTGCTCATCCTTACGCTCAAAAGAAGAGTTCTTAGAATGAGAATGACTAGAATATCTTGAGCCAAGCAATATGAATATGGCATGATGTTTGTTAGTCTTGAACAACTCTTAAATTTAAACTCGGATCTTCAACAAGTGGTTCAATAATTAAAATATTTCAACATATATAGCATGAGTTCAAATTCCCGTTCTCACACTTTAGTCGGAGACTGGATGAGCCTGCACCGAATATGGTTTAGCAACGTTGTCCCACTCAAGACAAGGTGTTTAAAGACTCAACAATCTAAATCGAAAAGATATCTACTCCTCGGACCAATCAACGTCGAGTCCTCATTTTCTTCAGGCCATGTGACAACCTCCTTATATATTGCGCATGATGTCACTCTTCGTTGAGTGACATGTCTTTGTCACATCAAAATACAGCTTGATAGTCTCGTGAAGTGCACTCGTAATAGGCAGTGATCCCCTCTCTCTTCACGTCCTGAGCAATCCGAGGTGAACAAAGGCGCTCCTTGGGGGGGGGGGGGGGGCAATAGACTCTCCACATGAGGAATCTTGATTATGGAGGTGAGACGCACCTCCCATAGATCAAAGTGAATGATGACCTCATACAGTGCCAACTCCACTTCTCTACGATTCGTCTACATAATCAAGAAGGAGAGATACACCTAGAAACCTTCGTGTGCCTCCAACTCCACTCCCTACTATTCATCCCCATAGTCGGGAGAGAGAGATACACCACAGGGTCCTCCGAGAGATATCGACTCCACTCTCCTATGATTCTTCTACACCAAAAGAGGGAGTCACACCCAAAAATCTTTTATGCAATGCTAGCGCTACCACTACTCTCCTATGATTTATCTAGGTCATCGAGAAACGAGAGATATACACCTAAAATACTTCAACAGACGCTTGAAAAAGAACATTCTGGACATGACAAGAGGAGACTTCAGACCCCCCCCCCCCCCACCCACCCCCCCTCCAAAAAAAAATACAGGCATGAGAGATATTCCCCTTATCCCTCTTTTTATGTTCCAAAAGATTTTCTGACTTGAATGTTAAAATTTTCTCTCTCAGAATTATCCTTGATTCCTCTTGCTTTTTAATTTATCTTGCAAGTGTAAGCTAACATTATCTTCCAACAAGTAAATTTAAGAGCCGGTGAGATTCTAAAAGTGGAAACTCATAGATTACTTTCCAACCGCCAAATACACTTCGCATTGGCAAAAACCTAAGTTGTGTCTCCCTCACGTAGCATTCGACTCTTTGACCCCCTCTTGTGTTCCCCTTAGAGTTGCAAATAGAATCCAATATTTTGACCCGATTCTGATAAAAATTATCGATTTTGAAATTTAAAAATGATATCGATAGTTTATCGAAATCAATATCGGATATTTTGATAAGTTATCGAAATTAAAATTAAAAGATAATCAAAATTAAAATTGGTATCGATATCAATTATTTCGATAAATTATTCATAAACTTAAAAGATAAAACTATAATAATCACCTTAACTTATTGACATTTCGGTTCCGATAATATTATCGAAATCAGAACAGAATTAAAATTAATCATTCCAATTTTATGGTTATCAAAATCAAAATTATATTTCGATTACCAAAATCGAAATTTATATTTTCGAATTCAAATCTAACCTGATTGCAGCCCTAATTCCCCTCAAGAACTATCATCTTACTGCACAGTTATGGTTTCTCATTCGAACTCCAATAACACTGTAGTTAGAAAAAGTACGGCTAATCCATTGTTACGATGTGCACAACAGAAGAAAAAGAATTTTTAAAAATATATAAATGTAAAGACAACAGATTCATCTGATAATTTTGCAATCTTCCAAATTACTCGACGACAAACAACATTCTCCCCACGCAATACAATCGAGCCAGATCATCTGACTTCTTCTCTCATTATTTGTAGAGAAATACTTAAAAATTGTTCAGAATCTCTTGTTCAGTCAGATGATTGAAGACAAATACAGAGGATAAGGACAAGAACATAGGCCTCCCTTTGATGTGACCAATGGGTACATGAGGTGTCCCCTCCTCTTTTCTGACACACGCGGCTCCCAATCGGAGGTTTTGTCGTAAACCAGAAAAAAATGATAATTTTCCCTACATTTAGAATTTAAAAAATTATTCTATAATACATATATTTTAACTTAAAAGTGTCTTAATTTAATTTATTATTCGCTCAAGATGTCAATATTTTTTACAAATCTACGTACACAAAGACGAGATTTGAGGGATAAAATGACGATCTCCCCCTACTAAAAAGAGAGGGAAGACGGGAGGGTGCGGAATTGATCTCGCACTCTCTCTCACAATTCCTCTTCTCCACCAATTTTTTTACCTAAAAAATATTTTAAAAGATAAATCCTGTAATATATTGAATAACGTAAAATTCATTTCATCATGCAAGAGGCCAACATCACGGGTGGACTGCAAATAATTTTCTTTTCTCAAAATTATCTAATTGTACGACACTATATTTCACTAATTCCATTTTTCAACATAAAATTATCAAAGAAGCAAAACTCCCATATCCTAAACCCCATGACGGTAAAATCAAGTACTTACTTTTCACGATTTTTTTTTTTAAAAAACGGGGAATTCTAAAGAAATAGAAATTTCACAATATTATTTTTCCATATTATTTGACGGGCACAGCGCGCCGCGGGCCAGGGAACCGCACGCCGCCCGTCGCGAATCGGCCACTCCTCATCCCGCTGACGCCAGCGCCTGCGCTTTTGCGCGCGCGTGGTGGCGACGGGTGGACCCTCCCCCCCCCCGGAGCTACGCGGAAGCGGAGACCTCCCCCAGCAACCGCGTGAGCCGCGGGACATCTCGGTCAGCGCTCGTCATCCAAACCCCGCCCCCCTCGCGCGGGGGTGGGCGCTGCTGCGACCTCACTTCGAAACATCCTAACCGCGTTCACACGCCCTCTCTCCCCACCATCACCGACCTCCACAGAAACATATGTATATATACAAATCCCCACACAACTCCATCACCACCAACATCTCATCCTCAAATCTCCCAACCAGTTCAATCTAGCTCCTCCGCCTCCTCCTTCCTGCTTGTTCGTTCTTCTGCAGCTTGGTGGTCGTCATCAAGTAGTACGTCGGATAGGAAGGCGAGAAGGGCGGCGTTGGTGTTCCATAAAAAAGAAGAAAAAGTCGAGATTTTTGACGCCGAACAGCGAGAACCCAGCTGGGTTAGGCCTGTGATGCAGTCCTCATATATGAAAATCCCACCTTCCCCCACCCCCAACGACCCCTCCTCCTCCTCCTCCCACGGGTTCCCCATCAACCCCGCAGCTCCCATCCCCAACGCCGACGACTACTCCGACTACTACGCCTTCCTGCGCGACGCGCTCGCCTCCCTGCCCTCCGTCCACTTCGACATGCCTGATGGCGGAGGCGGCGGGGGCGGCGTCGACGGCGCCGCCGGGCAGAAGCGGAGCAGGGAATTGGAGGGCAGCGACGGGGGGTCCCCCAGCCAGAGCTACAGCTACGGCAGCAGCGGGAGCAGCGGCGGGGAGGGGGGAGGCGGGAAGAGGCGGAAGACGGGGGCGGTGGCGCAGCTGATGACTTCGCTGGCGATGCTGGATGAGCAGGAGCGCGCGGAGCGGCGGGAGTGGGAGGAGGAGTCGCAGCGGGACCTCGCGCTGTTCGAGGCCAACCACAAGCAGAGGTCCAAGACCATGGCCGACTATTACGACCACATGGAGAACCACTATGCCGACGCCGAGGAGTCCGAGGGCGTCCGCGCCGGGCGGGCCCGCGTCGCAGTTGCCGCGGCGGCGGCGGCGGCGGCGTCCTCTGCCGCTTCTGAGAGTACCGCCGGGGCGGCCGCCTCAGCTGCGGCCGGCGGGTCGGGGGGCGCGGCGGCCGGGTCGGGGCCGGGGCACCACCACCGGAGGCTGTGGGTGAAGAACCGGTCCCGGGCCTGGTGGGACGGCTGCGACCACCCGGACTTCCCGGAGGAGGAGTTCCGGCGGGCCTTCCGCATGGGGAGGGCCACCTTCGAGATGATCTGCCAGGAGCTGCGGCCGGCCGTGGAGAAGGAGGACACCATGCTCCGGGCCGCCATCCCCGTCCGGCAGCGCGTGGCCGTGTGCATCTGGCGCCTGGCCACAGGGGAACCTCTCCGCCTCGTCTCCAAGCGCTTCGGTCTGGGCATCTCCACCTGCCACAAGCTGGTGCTCGAAGTCTGCGCCGCCATTAAATCCGTGCTCATGCCCAAGTTCCTGCAGTGGCCCGCCGACGCCGCCGCGGAGGACGCCATCAAAGCCCGCTTCGAGGCCGGATCCGGCATTCCCAATGTCGTCGGCGCCATGTACACCACCCACATCCCCATCATCGCCCCGAAGATCAGCGTCGCCGCCTACTTCAACAAGCGCCACACCGAGCGCAACCAGAAGACCTCCTACTCCATTACCATCCAGGGGGTGGTCGACCCCGACGGCGTCTTCACCGACGTCTGCATCGGCTGGCCGGGGTCCATGTCCGACGAGCAGGTGCTGGCCAACTCCGCCCTCTACCAGCGCGCCGAGAGCGGGATGCTCATGGGGCAGTGGGTCGTCGGTGGCTCCGGCTACCCATTGCTCGACTGGGTTCTAGTGCCCTACGCCCACCAGAATCTCACCTGGACGCAGCACGCCTTCAACGAGAAGATTGGGGAGGTGCAACGGGTGGGCAGGGACGCCTTTGCCAGGCTCAAAGGCAGGTGGAAGTGCCTGCAGAAGCGCACGGAGGTGAAGCTGCAGGACCTGCCCGGGGTCCTCGGCGCCTGCTGCGTCCTGCACAACATCTGCGAGATGAGGAAGGAGGAAATGGACCCGGAGCTCAACTTCGACCTGATGGACGACGAGATGGTCCCGGAGAACGGCCTCAGGTCCATGAGCTCCATGCAGGCCAGGGAAAGCATCGCCCACAATTTGCTTCACCGCGGCCTCGGTGGTACCACATTCTTCTAGATTTCTGCTCCAAAGGCCAAGCAAATCCCACCGTCAACAGCAATTCTTCTATTCCATGTCTTTGTTTTTATAAGGTGAGCAGTTACAAATAGGATACTGGGACCTGGTTTTTGAAGGGGGGAGGGTGACCATGTAGACTGTAGAGGCTTTCCCTTGGGTGCCGCCGATCACTGGTGACAGGAAGCAAAAATGTAACTGATAGGGATGTAGAGGAATTGAAAGATTTTACAGCTTTTGCATACAGAATCCTGTCTACAGAAGGCAGTGAGACATACAGAGTTGTAATTATTTTGGCAACTTTGCCATTTTTGAAAATTTCATTACATGTATGTTTCCCAAGCTTTCTGGGATGGAAAATTTATATAATGAAGAGCCTTTAGCATTCTTTTGTAATTGAAGAAATTGTATGCATGTTTGAGATGTTCACTTTCATCTTTTCCCTTTGTTAATCATGCTTCTCATGGCTAGTATGGTTTGCAAAACCTTGCTGAAACTCACAAGGTACTATCCTTATCCAGTGCTCTTCTCCATTACCCTGCACTTAATATGGTTTGCAAAGCCTTGCTGAAATTCATAAGGTACTAGGTACTAACCTTATCCAGTGTTCTTCTCCATTACCCTGCACTTAATAAATCCTCAAGACTTCAGTACTAAGATCCAACTTCATATTTGATATGACAGGGTAACAAGTAGACTATAGAGAGAAACAGTGAATATAATAATATACAAGTTGAGTAGGAGGTTAGTCAAGTTAGATTTGGAAAAGGACCTGTATACAGAAGATTCCCAGGCTGAATGTCCCAATCATCATCCCTAGTCAATGCATATTAATTCAAATTGTGGAACTGTGTTTGCTGCATATGCACAAATACTCTCCACATCACGTATAACTTTTAATGGGAAGTATAGATGAGATTTTTTTAGGATTTTTGGAATAACATCATTTTTGCACGTCATGACCTGTCTCTTTACATCAAGGATGGCAGTGCCAGTTTCGGTATGGGTTTTGGCTGGGTCCGAAACCGAAACTTCGGTTTTGCCCGGTTTAGGGCATATCAGGCGGCCTTAAGAAGAGAGTAAACAGTCGGTTTCGGTCTGGTATCAGACTTGCTACAGTAAATGGGCCAGTTTCGGATAGGTCCGATCTGAAACCGGAACTTTTCAGCCGAAATGTTTCGATTTTGGACGAAACTGCCAACCATGCTTTACATGAAAAGTTGTTGCCAACTTTGTCTCAAGGAACACACGGGGTCAACTGGATGTGTAATTTTTCTCATCAAAACTGGCTCCTGCACTTTACGATCTTGACTTCCTGAAATGAAGACAACACTGCTGCACCACCACCAGTGTGCAACAAAGTTGCAGAAGACAACTGTCCAAACATGGTTCTCATCAAAGAATGCATTACATGAAAGGGATTCACCATAAAGGCTGAATGTTGAAATGCTTAGAGACTCACCTACTTCTCAAATTGGACCATGATTATTAAACTATCCATTGTATCCCTTAGGTAATACAGTTTTGTACTCATCTGTTCCTTGTTAAGTATTCGCATGCAATAGATGATAGTCACTTGCAAAGATATGCTATCATGCTCGAGGAATCATGTCCAACAAGCTCTACTTTGAGTATTCAGATAGTGCTTATTCTTCTGGTAGTTATAAACTGAAATTTTACAAAAGGAAACCACGTAAAACACTGTTAAAGTAAGAAAACCCACAAAATTATGAACCCTGTGCAATTGACATGGAATAAACAACAGACAGAGGACATTGCAAATAAGAAGATATCATCTTCCTAAATCCCACAGGATCAGTAAATGATGAAGAACAGTGTGAAGATCAGCATGCAAAAAAAGAGACTTATTATGGTACTTTTTAGAAAGTGAACAATACCAGATGATTAATAATAGAAGAATGATGATCAGTACATAAAACTATATGCTCATCAAATGGGTTCAATAATAGAACAAATATACTCAACAATTCCCTAAATCATGTGGGAGAATGGGCCACTAGACAAAATCAACAAATGTCCAGTCAATCTAGATAGCATATGGGAGTGTGCTACTATACAAAACATATGAATGTCAACAGTTCTAGAGAGGATGAAATTACAAAGATTGGCACCAGGATAGAACATTTAATATTGAAGTATCGGATATATCATGGTTTGAGGGGAGGAGACTGAAGTACCCTGTCATAAATTGGCACCTAGCATTAGCCACCCTCCAATTTCGGAAATTGAACTCTTGATGTGGATAGGGGTTGCCACACCATCCTAGAAAAGTAAATGTCCCTCATTTATTAACAATAAACTGATAAGCTGGTCCCACTGGAACATCAGCGTCAGACCCCTTTGTCATTCCTCCATCAAGAAGAGTCATCCCCTGCACCACAATAAATATAGCTTCCTATCCTGCAAAGGCTCATGCTTCAAGACCTTATTCAGAAGATGAGATACTATAAACATCCCTTAAGATAAACAGCTACCAATGCTTCTTATTCTTTACAAGTCCACATACGTCTGGAAATAAAATGAAAACAGGAAAATCTTCACACCAAGGAACAATGCAGGATATGGTGGACACCTATTCTCTACCTTAACCTGAGGTGCTGACCTCACAATATTAGCAATTGTAGAGGAACAATCATCAGTCATCAAAACATTACTCTTGTAATAACTGCTTCTTCAAGAAACACATTGATTCCCGTCGATCAAGATGTTCATCATCAGTGTCAACATTCCAGCATCTCCATGAAGTTTTTAGAACCTTGAGAATGTATCCTTAATGCTGAATTCAGTTGTTCATTCTCTCTATCGAAAAAGGTACCAAGTTGTAGAATTAATTCCCTCCAGCCATCAATGTCATGGAATTACTTCACACCTCTTAACATGTCCAGAAATCTCTAGCTTATAAGTAGGGGGAATCTATTAGGTCCAGGTGTTTTATCCTTAGTCGTGTTGAATAATCTTATGCACACCATCCTAGGAAGAAAAGCAAGACCCGAAGTTGAGATTGTGACATCATCCTGTAGCTCCAGGTAATAATGGAAGGAGACACTTTTACATAGCGAAAATGATACAATGGTGAATGCCCTTATTAAGGATGCGAAAAAGAAATAACTCCTTTAAACAGTGGTTATATGAATTATGGACTTTTGATCAACTTCCAAAACAAGTGCCATCACATGACTAATAGATGTTAACAAACACAGACATCAATAATTTCTCAACAGACAGAAACAAAGTGCACTACTCATTTTTAGTTCTATTTTTATCAGAAGTGTTAGAAAGGGGAGGGTGGCAACAACTTCATAATTTCTATCTTTATCAGAAGATGAGTTACTACTACATGGTGAATTCTGAAATCTCCTGGCAATATTGCCTCAACAAACTACCCCAAAGTGATGGAACATTAGTACGACATGCAAAAAATGTGATTGACAGAAGAGAGTTTTATTTTATGAACACTCAAAAAGTCACCCTTGACCTCACACAGGTGCTAAAAAAAGGTTTTTCAAGTATGCACAATGCAACGCAAACATGGGAATACTATAGAATACTGTCGAAGATGTTCACAACAATCCCAGAGCCAAGTCGAGAAGAAAGTCTCAAATGCGCATGAAACATATCAAATCCTGAAAACTTTCATATTAAGAGACATGCTCCTTTCAGCCTCCACGATGTTGACTCCCAATAACTAATCATATGATAATCCTTATCAGTTATGTAACTCTAATTAATTTCATAACATTAGAATGGACAGTTCAAATGAATCAACCAGTGAAAACATTCAAAAGCTCTAGACATGTACTTCATGTTGCCTGTGCTTGTGAAGATGAAGATTTGCAAAATCAGCAGCCCTGCATGTTTCAACACTAGGTCGGCCATGACCAGTTCATAATTGATAGCCAAATCACATAATTGCAACTGTTTTTTTTATGTTGAAGTCATTAACAGAATTCAATATTTCAGATTCAGGTTTATAGTGGATAATTTAAGAGTGAATGCAAATGACAAAGATATCCTAATGAGATAAGCTGACATGCAAGAATTCAAAAGGACAATTAGAAAAAATAAAATTGTTTTCTAATTAAAAAAATTGTTTTCAGAAACAGTGTGGGGATAATAAGGCAGATGTGTGACAATAATCCAAGTGATAGAATTTGAGAAAATCACATAAGGAATTTGGGGTTACTGCTATAAAATATAAACAAAGAGAGCAACAAAATAGATATTTGGCCATGTTAGAGGGACCCCATGGTTAGTCCAGTAAGAGATGAGAACGGACACGATCAGAGCAGATTTAGAGCTCGCTCAATTCCAGGAAGTGGTTCTTCATAAAAACGTTTTGAAAGAAAAGAATCAAATTGTGGTCCCCAAAATATGAAGTTGGCACTCTACATTTTCTCCTTTAGTGTAATCTAATATTTTAATGAGAAATGCTAGTGTGACACAAACCTTTGGGTGTGGCATGCCACACTTCTGGTCGGCTCTCTTAAGCTCGACCTTTATTTTCCTTTTACATTCAACTTCTGGTAGTTAGTTCTCATTTTTTTCTCCTGGGGTACTGCCTTGTTCTATTCAAACTTTGCGCTCTTTCTTCCTCTTTCAAATTTCTTTGTTTGGTGCTAACTACAGTTAGGAATATAGGAAATCCTGAAAGGGATATGCTCCCACACAACCCAGTTGGTATACTTAAAATGATGATATACAACAAACGGGAGACTGGGATCAAGTTTGTTATCATCTAAAAAGTTTATCCAACTCCTTTAGTGATTTGAATCCGAGATCCAGTAACAGGCAAGTTTGTCAAGGCTTAGTGGCCACGATGATGAAGAACAAGCACTGATAAGTTCTCGTAAAGTAACTGGAAGCAACAAATGGGATGGGTAAGGAAACCCAAGCAACTCATGACAACACTTTGACATTTGGCTCCCAAAGCTGAAGAAAGATCCCAGGTTAACCATATGACAGGGTACCAACTTTCAGAGGGAAAAGAACAAACCATGACAATGCACCAAAGTAGCAAAACAAGGATACAACAAAAACAATCCTGACAACTGGCTTTTGCAGCAAAACTACATGATGAAATCATCACAATCATCTCATCCATTCCATCGACTGATTCAAATGCCCTCTTGAAGTACCCACTAAATCTAGAAAAGTCTCACGTCCTTGCACCGAGTGTAACGGGGTTTTTTTGGGGCAAGAAGCACTTAAGAACGTATACTGGGTACTGGGCACTTCCACCGGTAAGCACCCATCAACATGGCCAAGTTTGCGCGTCTATGTCACATACACAATTCGTTGGAGGACCTCTTGGCGGCATTTCGACAAACAGCTAATAGACTAACAAACCATATAACGTAATCAAAGAGAGGAAGAACAGAAAAAGAACGATATGGAAGAGGGAGAAGTAGATTAGGAGAGATGATCACAACTCATTGAGAGTATCTGAGATCAAGACCTTCCATCTGCCCTGCTTGCGAACAACAAACAAGAGATGGAGATCTCATGAAGAACTCTATGCTCCACGGAAGGGGAAAGACATTAAAAGAGAAAGGATAGCATCCCTGTTCTCTTCATACACCCTTCCCGATCTGGCAGGTTCGTTTACTCCATGGGGGCGGTTGGGACCTTACATGACTTGATAGACGACTCTATGTCCTGATTGGTCCAGATCGAGTCATGCGCAAGACCACGTCATTCGCTCGTCTTTGAGCCAATCAGAACGTTAAGCATTTTGGGGGGTTCTCCAAGACGGTCAGCCAAACCTTTCTTCCACTCCGTCCCGTCCCGGTTCAATCCGGTCCAGACCGCATCACGATCCGGCGACGAAAATGTTGTCCTATTGGACGTTTGGAAGCCAGTGACGTCATGATCTAATCCGACGGATCGGATTGGTGCATCCACGTCAAAGCAAACGGCTCGTGCTTCCCCTCCTTCCGGCACCGCCACCCCCCGGCCCCTTCGCCAAGTTCCCGTCGGGTGGCGGTGTAGAAGGAGGGAGGGAGGGGGAGAGAGAGAGAGGGGGGAGGCGCAGAGGTTGCGGCGATGTCGTCGGTGTACGTGTTGGAGCCGCCGACGAAGGGGAAGGTGGTGCTGAACACGAGTTTGGGGCCGCTGGACATCGAGCTGTGGCCCAAGGAGGCCCCCATGGCCACCAGGAACTTCGTGCAGCTCTGCCTCGAGGGCTACTACGACCGGACCCTCTTCCACCGCGTCATCAAGTCCTTCATGGTCCAGGGCGGCGATCCCACCGGCACCGGCACGGGTGAGCTCTTCCCCCCTGCGATTTCTTCCTCACCACTTCGTGTTTAGGGTTCAAAAGCAGGCAGAGTTGGAGTGATTTTGCTATTGGATGAAAACCCTATACCTCGCAATTTGATGGCCTTTACGATTATCTGCTTTGGTGGATGGAGTTGTTCTTTTGATTGTTGAGAGTTGTGCTCCCCCTCCCGCCCCGCCACAATTCTACTGCTTTGGGTGGAGGAACAGAAAGCTCTGAGATTTTTACCCTTTCTGTTTCCCCGTTTAGTGCGGATGACCGAAGCGCAAGTTTACGGAGATGGTGTTGGATCTTGTTTTGTATTACTTTTTGTTTCCTCAGTTGTGGGTTTGGAATGTGCGAGGAGTCTAGGATGGATAGCCTCAGGTTTCAGCATTCAGAAACTGAGGTGCAGTAGATAGATCAACTGGCTAATGGTAGTACATTTTATTCTATGTTTCCTAGGTGGTGAGAGCATTTATGGAGGTGCGTTTACTGATGAATTCCATTCACGTCTGAGGTTCAACCACAGAGGATTGGTTGCTTGTGCAAATACTGGGACGCCACATTCAAATGGAAGTCAGTTCTTTATAACTCTGGATCGCTGTGATTGGCTTGATAAAAAGAATAGCATCTTTGGGAAGGTACTACTTTTTTTTAGCAATTGTGTTGTCCTTTTTCCCTTGTTATTCTTTGTTTTTCTGTCAATTTAATTGTTGAAACTCATTTCATTTGAAGGTCACTGGAGATTCAGTTTTTAATCTTTTGAGGATAGGGGAGGTTGAGACTGACAATAATGATCGTCCATTGAATCCTATTCCGAAGATCATCTCTGTTGAGGTAGGCATTTGCTGATATAGGATGTAGATAAGGTCCATTCTCAACCACTGAAGTGAGAGCTTTAGGCCAAGCTTTCTTGGTGAGATGGGCTGAACACCATGTTGCTTTTCCATAAAGTTCCTTGGTTTTAGGCCGAGCATATAGTTTGTCTGGTACTTTGGCAACAATTTCTTGTCAACATCTGCATGCCATGTATAGTATTCTTTTCCGAAAGATTTATTGCCACAATATTGACTATCATGACAGTTACTTGGATGTCTAATTTAGGTGCTCTGGAACCCTTTTGATGACATTGTCCCTAGGCAAATATCTGAAAAGCCATCATCGGCTCCAAAGACAGAGGTTGAGAAACAGGATCAGAAGAAAAAAGCTGTGAAGTGAGTCTCTCACTTCTGTTGAACTGTCTTGTTGCTTACAATGTCATTTTTTTCTCATCTGGATTACATAGCACCATTATTCATTTATTTTGTGTCCTGCAGGAAGTTGAACTTGCTCTCTTTTGGAGAAGAAGCAGAAGAGGAGGAAAAAGACTTAGCTTCTGTAAATCAGAAAATGCAGAGTATTCATGATGTACTAAATGATCCACGTTTCATCAAGAAGAGACACAAGAAAAGGAATTGGTGATGACTCATTCCCTACTACACCTGATAACATTTAGCAGTCATTGACCTCACTCCCCTTCAGTTGAATATTGATTTATACCTCGCATTATTCTTTTACTCTTACTATTTTGTGTGTGTTTTTTGGGAAACTGGTGGACCTTTTTTCTCCTTCCATTGATAAGTACCACTATGGTGCATGAGTATCTTCATTTTGTCTTTGAACTGGTTGATGTTAATAACAATTTATGATATATTCTTTTCAATTTCAGGCAACTTTATTGTGAATCCAACTGTTGTTATTTTGTTCTTTCCTCTCCATTTATTGTTTATTCCCTTTTTATGTTCTCATGCAATGGTTATTCATCCAATTTGCTCATGCACCAACCTACTTTTTTCCTCAAGAGCAGCTAATTCACCTTATATGTTAACAAACAGAGCTCAATGGAAATTGAGAAGAAGAAGGATCTTCAGAAAGCTGTTAGAGAAGCACTAAACTCCAAAAGAGGGGAGCATGGAAAAGATTCAGAAAATGATACCCCTGGTTCCCATGAGAATAGTGATGGTGATGATGGCGATGATGAAGCAGCATTTGATGCCCAAATGCGGTCACAGATACTAAGAAAGCGATTGGAGCTCGGTGATATTGCAACTCGGCATAAATCAGTTGCTGGTAATTTCTGAGGATCACTATAAATTGTGTGTGAATATACAAGAAGGATTATTTGTATAACATAGTAAGCAGACATAGAGAGAAGGATCTTTTTGTAGCTATCTCTTTTTGGCCAAGAAGTAGGTATGTGAAAGCCATGGGCACTGGGCATTGAATGGCTTGTGCACCCATGCATAGGGTTAGCCGGCATGAGTTGCACTCATGACAAGGGGGAATAAACCAAGAACGTGTGCCAATTCTCAGGAAGGCTCTGCCCTGGACTTAATTTAGCTACAGAGTAAATAGACCCCAATAATTTACCATTTGTGAACAGTAAATCTCTAGGTTGTTTTATGCACATATATGTATATAGTACATAAACCTTCTATGAAATAACTGTTTATATTATGTGACATGTCCATATGCAGAGAAGAAACATCACTCTAAGGCCGTCAAAGTGCCATCTCCGAGGTATTGAATCTGCTTTGCATTTATAAGTATGCTTGTGTTTTCCTCTTAATACCATTTGTCTCCTCTCTTTCACATCTTCTTCCTTTCATTTCTTCATGTACTTTCTTCCTAAAGTATTTTGCAAGCACAATGGTCTACCCACCTTACATTCAGTTTTAGCATCAAGTATAAACATCATTCCTCAGTCTAGAGTACCTGCAAATATAATACATTTCTGTTAATTCATTTTTTTCTTAAACTTGGATGCTCAATTCACCTCAACTGTCCACCACTTCTCTGCAGTCCATTTTTCTGTTTGGTGATTCTTCATGAAACCACAATATAGATGTGCATAAAATCGTAAAAATGCTAATCTACCATGATTTTCTACATTTTGGCAGCTTTTAGGAATGTAATGGTGCAGCTTTGAAGTTTTGCAACAGAGTGAAGGATATACTGGTGGCTTCTTGGATGCACTGGATGCTTTCCTAGAAATTGGGTTCAGATGTTTATCTTCTGAGTCATGTCACACCCTCAGTAACAGGGTTCACATCATACATGGAAGAAGAACTGTGTGATATTTAAAAAAATAATAAAAAATAATTTAATGAACAGCATTTTATGAATGAATGATTGGTTTAATGGCCATCAATTTGTAATTGTGTGTTAATACATCAGGTACTCCATACAGGAATACAAGTGATATGATGAAGACTAAGTAGGGAGGGAGGTAGATATAGGTAAACAGGCCCAAGATGGGACAGAGAGGTTTGCCTCTCTTTCCTTGTCAGCATTTCTACTAGTACTTTAATGCACAACATTGTTGATGAACTAGTACACTCTGATGTCTTTGTTAGATATCAGGAAATTATTCAGAAATGATGAGTGTCTCTCAAGTAGGTTTTTCTAGGTTTTGTCCTTCCCTAGGCAGTTGAGCATTGTTGATGGGTTGATAGATCATGATAGATTAGCACTGACATTTCTAGATTACCTTGTCAAACTTCAAAACTGCAACATGTTGCCTGGTAAAATGCTACCAGTATACAACTGCAACATCATGTGAAGAATTACCTGTTCTTTGTTTTATATATTGATTGTAGCAAGTGAAATATGGTGCCCAGCTTTTCATCTTTCTGTGTGCAAGGGATGATTTCCAAGTAATTAATTAGATATGAATAAAGTTGCTTGCTGTTTCTTGCCTATTTTTCATCTTGTATTGGCCTTCACCTTAGAGTTTTATCTGACTCCTAGCAACAATTTTGATCTCCCCAAAATGTAAACTGGACAGGGATAGTGGAGATGATGATGATGAAGATCATCGCAATAAAGTTGAAAAGCTTTCTATAAAGAAAAAGGGGATCGGTTCAGAAGCAAGGGCTGAGCTTATGGCAAAGGCAGATACTGACTTGCAGTTGCTGGGCCATGCTGAGCAGGAAAGACAGATGCAGAGGCACAAAAAGCGCAGACTTCATGGCCGTGAAGAAGATGTATGTATTATGTTTCTGGGATCTTTGTGTTATTATTCGTGCCCCATTTGATTTCTTTTATGGTATCAAGTAGATTCCGGATCTGTAGCTTAGGGTTAAATGTAGTCGACAATTGGGAGTACCTAAGTCTCTAGATATAGGCTAATCCCGTGTACTATTTATGGCCACGTTGGCATGATAGATTCCACTATAGAGTGACAAACAAATTATCCCACGTGTCTCCTTCAGTGAAAACCCCAGTTCTAATGGACCAGCAAGTGGAATGAAAACTTGCTGGTTGGAGCCAAGGATGACTAGTATCCCCCTCACTGGAAAAAGAAAAAAATATATAATTTCAATATGTGGAAGAAAATGGTAGAGAATAGTTGTCAACATTAGGAGAGGCATTGAAGAGAAGGATGTCACATGGTAGAAACTTCGCATCGGAGAGAGACTTGATCGGGCTACAAGGAGAGAGCTTCCACAAGCACAAAGAAAAGGAAAGTAAAAGATGCAGGAGTTCGAAGCAGCAAGAAGGGGAACAGTGTGAAAGAATCCAATGACTAAACTGGAAGCTGTCCTTAATGTTGTTTAACACTCCCATACCATGCTAAGATCATGTGAAAATGATATCTTCTCTATTCGCCATCTGGGTCATGTGTAATTGTGTATATATATACACACCCAGACATTCACACACATGTATATACAGACATACATGTTCTTGTGAAACTTACGTCTCTCGTCTTTGGCCCTTGTCATTACGTGTTGCTCCATCATATTTCTCTTATTTTATGAAATTTGGAAAGCATCATTTTCTTGGAAATGGAAGAAAGTGAAATCGATGTTATCTCTTGAGGAAGTGGGCATCTTGTCAATCTTTCGCTTGGTTATTTCCCATGCTAGACATTGGCAAAGCTGGAGAGATTCAAGAAGTCGGTTCCAGTGAAAAGCGTTATGAAAAGTGTTACATCTATGAGTAGCGATCCCAAACAAAATGACGAGGATGTATCCGGATGGATGTCAAACGGACTGAAGTTCATTCGTGGATCTTCTGAAAAGGCAATTTCTTTTCTCAAGTCAATTTCCCCCTTTTCAAGTGTCTGCATCTTCTTACCTATTTTGTCTCTTTAATCATCGTTATTAAATGTTCACACAGGATGACATGACTCGGAAAGATGATCCTAATGATTATGTGGTGCATGACCCCCTTCTGGAGAAAGGGAAAGAGAAGTTCAACAAAATGCAAGCGAAGCTTAAACGGAGAGAAAGGGAATGGGCAGGAAGATCACTCACTTGATCATTTTGTGATACGAATGTTGAACTAAAGCGATGGTAACTCCCTCTTTAATAGTTCTGTTTTTCCTTCTATTGAGGCCGGGCATGGACTATGGGAAGAGTATCCGACTGCAGAAGCCCTTATATTGCTATTTTACAGGAACAATACTTGCTTGCCGCACACTTCCACATTCATGTCCTGTCACCTCTGTGGATACGACACTGGCTGTGCAGCTAGTATCACTCGTTGTGTAGCTACCTCTAGCATCTATTACTGCTCCCTTCGTTGCTAAACTCCCACCCTGCATGTTGAGGGCTCATGGTGCAAATCATCCAACCCAAATAGGAACCCCGTTGTCTTGTTGTCACCACGCACAAGCCAACCAGCTAGCACAAGTCTGCTTCAACTTCCATGTGATAAAATCCACATCTAAATGACAAGGTATAAGATAAGACATCTTTATATCCCACATGGGGGTCGCCGCAGACTAGGAAGACCACCAAATTTGCCTTTGTTCTGTTTTCTGTAGTTATAATGTTGTCTCTTAGGTAGGGTGGGAGAGTGTTCTTTTTTTTTTTCTTTCTGAGTGATGTTTCATGTATCCGTATGATTAACTAGCTTGAAAATTTTCAGGAGTAACCAAAGAATAGGAATTGATGTAAGCACGCTGGAGGAGTAGGCGGTGCATTGCTCTTGCAAGATGCTTCCACGCGAACATCACTATGGTTGGTTTTCTTCGTTAATCTCTCCATCTTACTGCATATGCCTTCTGACAGCTACAAGTTACCCTTTTTCCTTTCTTAATCCGTGTACGTCGTCTACTCCTATGGCTTTCTCATATTTTTGTTTGATAGATTTTGGTAGTCTTCCTATGTGCTGATCATACATTTCCCTGTATTGTTTAATGTCCTCCTGTGCATATAAACAGCCCATTTTTGTTTCATCACCCCTTTCAAACATGTTTGGGAGGCTATGTACTTTATGGGCATAAATCGAGTCTTAGTTCTGCAAGTAAAACATTCTAAATTGAAATAGGTGGATAATTGCTTCTAATCTACAATTGAAAAAAATAAACAAATGCAATTGAAAAAAATTAACCAATTCAGATTGTCTCCAAGCATATGCATTGTTCGAGATCGCAAACGTGACGTTGTTAGATGTTTTATTGACTCTAAATTATGAGTCCGCAAATCGGTCGAGAGCCCACAAACTGCCGGAAAAAAAACTGTTTAAACATGAGCACGAAAAGTGTGGACCATGTTTCCATTTATGTTTGAATTTCTATCAGTGGATCATACGAGATTTTCCAAAGGACTCACCTTATATTTGCACAAGTATAATATTGTGCAATGACATGGCGTCACATAAATTGTCATGTGATTTGACAGGTAGGACAGGTGGTGTGTGTAATGATTGATAGTAATCAACAAATGGCAGACCGCGAGGTGTGAAAGATGATAGCTAAAACTTGCAATGGCTTAAAAATTAAAATTTTATTTGGGCGCATATATAAATTTTAAACTTTAAAATATTACTCTCAAGAGTTTAAAATACTGACTAAATTTTTAATAACAACTTAAATTCATAAATATAAATTTTTGGATTCAAAAATATAACTCTTAAAATAATAAAAAAAACATCTCAATTTAAAAACTATCAATTAAACTTTTAGTAGTTACTCTAGACTCATAAATAGTGACTTAAGCTAAAAAATGGTGATTGGATCAGTAGTTATCATCTATCGCCGTCCCGTATGTGACATCACGTGGGTTGTTATGACACTATGCAAGCCACAACATTTAATATGTTCCTCAAGAAAAGAGGAAAAAACATCGAATTCTTATAGATTGGTAGCATTTCTCCAGCAGTCTGCGTGGAACATCGTCTGAGAAAATTTCTATACATGAATACTACCAAGCCTCCTTTTCTTTCGTTTTCTACCCGTTTACTTGATCAGTTTCCTATTGTGTTTTCTCGTGTTTCTCACCTTTTCCTTCTGGAAGGGGAAATGGAATTGTGGCGGACCTGGAATGGGTTGTCAATCTACTTGGGTGAACTCAAGGGCATTTCCATCAGGATCTCGTGCGAAGATGGCGGGCCTCCCTGAACGGCTAAGAGTATACTGGATACCTGCAAAAGAGTTCGCGCATGTAGATAGTGACGTCATGATTCCAAAACGGATATGTACATGAACTTCATGTAGAAAGATAAATATTCGACTAGAAGCTGCTGCTTTCAAGGAAATCCCAAATGCTCATTGCACTGATCTTTCTTCATATGTGTATCATCAAAATGCCACAAGGGAAGAGAGCAGATACTATCTGCTTAGTGTTTGAATAACTTCGTCAAAAGATTCAAGGCATTACACGAAAATGGCAGAATGTTGTATAAGTCTCATTCTCAAGGAAGAGGGAAATCAACCAAAATGTGGGTAGATGGTACGACCATCACAGAAACATCGAAGAGAGAAAGCGGTCTTGCAAGAAAGTAAAAGGATGAGGAGAGACCAAGAAAGACTGATTGACACTGACGAGTCCGCCCACAGATTACGAAGCCCTATTTGTTATTTGACCTTCAATTTAGAAGTTTACATCGACGTTTGGGGCTTGGTTCAGGGTCATAAGTTCTCCGCCGGAAGATGGCCGAGGATTTAATGAAGGCTTACATCATGTTTATGGGGGTGTTTTATCGATAATACCTCGTATAATGTCTTACGAGACAATTTTCAATACTTGACGTCCGTGGACCATTACTCATAAGATGTCTTGTTGGAAACTATAGTGTCCTTCTAAAGAGTATTAAGCTAGATTGTGGCAATCTGAATCCTAGAAGTATGAGAAATGGAAATCCTCCCTAGGCACATGAGGCTTGACGTGAAACTCGCTAAAGCTAGATTGAGGCAAGCTGAATTCTAGGAGTACGAGAAATGTTTTCCCCCTATTTTGGGATAGGCAGGTGTGAGAAAGGTTTCCTGCATTTGCACTGTCAAAAGTACAGTTTAATTATGTCAAATTGTACTTCTATTCTCTTATTTGTCTATTTCACCGTGAATTATATACTTCTTCTAAAAGTGGATGATGAAGTGGATGAATGGGAGAGTAGAAGTACAATTTGATATGATAAAATTATACTTTAAGCAGTGCAATAAGTCTTTCTCAATACTACATATATTTGGAGTGGGAGAAAAGTTTAGTACACTTAAGTGCAATATGACTATGTATTAAACTCATGTGGCACTTTTCACATGGAGAGTGATAAAGTGACAATCTAATTATTAGGTGTTACATAAATTTAATGTCTAATCATATTACACTTAAATACACTAAAAAAATGTACTAAGTCTTTCTCTTGGAGTGGACATTCCACGTCCACCACAAGACAGGCAAAAAATCTTTCTCGAAGGAGTCTCTCTTTTCTTGGGCCAGAAAGCTCGAACATATTTCTCAAATTTTCATCCAAGACGATCAAGGAAATCTCCAAAGCAAGTATGACAATTTTTCTTTTCTTTTTGTAATTGCACACTCACCTGCTTTGTCGAAGATGTCTTTGAGCTTAGACACATCCCGAATCGCAATACAAGCGTGCCGATCGCGTCCCCCATGTGGTGGGCGACCTGTCAGAGGATCCGGATTTGGGAGCTGCATCAGATGAATCATCTCAGAGCCCACCCACAACCAGGCACCCTTGTACGGAAGCTTGTCATGGGGCCTTGCTTCATTTATCTTGAGACCTGTTTCAGGCGGGGAGGGGGGAGAACTCTTTTACTACATCCTTGTCCATTGAACAAAAGGTTCATGTGAATCAAATGAGTAAACGTACCCAAGAGCTTATGATAGAATTCGAGGGATGTTTCAAGGTGTTGACACAAAATTCCAACATGGTGGATGCTAACAACGCCAATATCTGAAAAGAATTGTAAAATATGAACGTCAAAAGATGTTGAAAACACTTGATCATATTCCACACCGATCCATTCCCTAGAACTTGGCGGGGTTCAGTTAATTTTGCAGTGTTTCTTCATAATAAAAAGTGAAATGGGAAGAACACGACACTTGCAAGTAAATGCAGAGTTGATGCTTCCGTGATCCGTTTATACGCCGTAAAATAACAACAAAAGGTTCAAGAAACAGCAGCTAAAATTCTTGAAGAAAGATAAACCAAACCACTCGAGAAAGATAAGGTACATATCAGAGGTCTCATAGGAGCATAGCCCCGAAAAGCTACCGGAGCAACAAATTACTCATCCCCTACGGCCCTACCAGTAAATCACCTTGAAACACACAGCATAAGGTTTCTTGAACCGGATGCCAACCATCACATCTCGTTCTTCCGCAGTACACCTCCAATCGGCTGTAACGCGGGGAAGGAAACGGACCAGAAAGAAAAGACTAACCGTGATCGCCCGCAGCAGGCAACGATCCGTTCACATCCCTTCCAGCGGACGCCTTGGCTGTCGCCTTCAGCACGCACCTCCCACGCCCCTTTCGAATCTTGGCCGACAGATCAGAAACCGGAAATGGCACCGCCACCGCGTTGGCCAGGCCGGGGACGACTCTACGGCTCCCCTGCGTCACACGAACCCCAAAATCGTAGCAAGCCAACCATCGTAAGCATCATCTCCGTCACAGTTCCCGGAGTAATTAGAAATTTAGAACCAGAAAGTACTAGATATCTCTCCTAGGGCAGGAAGACACCAAGATTGACGGCAGCGAATCCCTCACTCGATCGCGCTGTAATCGCAAGTGAGGGCACGCCGGAGAGAGATGACGGAAGAGCTTACCGAGTGCGGAGGGGCGAGGGCGGAGGAGAGGCATCGGATCTGCAAGCCCGCCATTGCTGTCTCTCTCTCTCTACTGAAGTGGAGCTCCGGCCACCGGGAAATGGGTGGTGATGGGTCTCGGGGCGGTCGCTGCCTTATATAGGAAGTTGGGAAGAGGATGGTGGAGAGGTGTCTGGTCGACGGTGGACGAGGCCGAGACGCCCGTGGCCCACGTCGCCACGTCCCCCGTGTGGCTGGGGCGGATCCTCTTCTTCGGGTCGGATTGTTTGACCTTCTCCTGTTCGCGGGCCACGGATCCAGCCCCTAAATTTTAGGGGCTTAATACATTTCTCAAATTTCTTTAAATTTTATGTTTTAACTAACTTCTAACATTTCTCAAATTTCTTTGAAATTATGTTTTAACTAAGGGTCTGTTTGTTTGCACGGAAAACTCAGGTTAAGAAATAGTTTTCGAGAAAACTTAAATTTTTATGTCATTTGGTACCATTGAAAACTAAAATCTGAAAAATTAAATCACCAAAAATCCGAATTTTGGCATCCACGTGAAAACCACGGATGCCATTTTCCGCGGCTGCAGTCTCTGGTTCCCAGGAACTAGTTTAGGTACTATTCATGTAACTTGTGTTTTTATTTTTTTCTACACATTAAGTAGTCTTTGTCAAGTTTAATTATTTTTCATTAGTTAATTTATTTTTATTTTTTATTAAAATATCTATAGAATATTATTCATTCAAATTGTATTTTTATTTTATTTCTCCTACTTTAAATTATATTTGTCAAAGTTACTTATTTTTTAATAGTTATTTATTTATTTTTATTTTTTAAAAATATTAAAAATAAAAAAATAAATTTTTATGAATAGTTTTAATACACAAGAAGTATATGACTCTCTCTCATTTGAGTAGATCATAAGATCTCATACTCGTCCATACAACTTTATATTTTTCTAACAACCAAATAGACAATTACGTTTTCATTTTCAAGTAAAAGTTTTTCCGTGGAAAACTATTTCCCTCTAAAATTATTTTACATGCAACCAAATGGACCCTAACTTTTACATGTGTTTGACAAATAGAGGAAAATGGTAAGTAGGGTTTTATTTAAAAAAAAAAATTGCCGAAAAATCCCTTTTATTTTTTCATAAATTGTTTCCCACCTCACCCTTGTGGAAATGTTTCTCGAGAAATACTTTCCCTCATGAATTATTTCTCACTGTCTTCTTTTACAAATACAAACGCGTGGTTTCGTTTTCACAGTCTTTTTTTTTTATAATATAAGCTCTTTATTCCGTGAGAAATCTAAATTTTCATGATCTTACTGAGTTATTTCTCATGCATTTAATTTTTTTGAAGAAAATTCTCCATGATTCTTTATTCCGTGAGAAATCTAAAGAATGCAAACCTCTCTTAACGCGCGCATCCATCTTATTCTAACTAATTGAAGAGCTAACATTAATTTGCAACTTTTGTTATTATTAATTTAGCTGAGTAGATGGAGTTTTGAACAGAGAGAAGGGAAGACAAACCATGAATATATAGGCCTGTTTGATAACTGATAAAGAGGATTATCCCTTATTTATCACTTCTGATAATTAAAAAAATATTTTGATAATTAAAATAAATTATATGAAACATAAAGAGACTGATGAATACAATAAAATAGGCGACCATAGGTTTATCTTAAACGAGGAACTTAACTATGTGACTTTTTCTATCCACGTTATCAAATAGCTTTTTGTTTATCCGTTCAAGTAAGCCCCTAACATAGGTGCTTAATTATCTGATAATTAAATCAACTTTAAAAAATAACAGAAATGTTAGGCACCCACCTTAAGCACTCGAGTACAACACACCTGGAGGACCCCGGTTGAGTCGATCGATTAGAACTCTTACTTAAAAACAGGAGGTCCCGAGTTCGATTCCGGGGAGAGGGGGGGGGGGACTTACCTAATTTACATGCAATCCTCGAAGTGTGTAAATCTGAAATTTTTCCAGTCAAGTGGAGTAAGGTCAATACAGATATACGAAAAATAAGAGCTGTCAAATCCTGACCTTGAAATTCACGAATACCAATCCTTGAGCCCACAAAACCACACGGACGGAATTTTCTCGTTATCAAAAAAACGAGTACAACACACCTGATGTCCACATAGATGGAAGAGTACCCGCCCAGAGCATCTACCTAACAATTTCCCAGAAAAAAAAAACTTGCAATTGATTCAGCACAGCAGCCCAATCAATCAAAAGCTGAAGGAAACCACACAGACAAGGCAAATCTGGCAAGAAGAGTTCATAAGAGATGGTTTGCTTGACTTCTGCACAAGCGAGAAGAACCTAATTATGGCTTAAAGCAACCATTGTCAGGTTATTTATTCATCAAACTACAACAATCTGCTTGCTGATCTTGACGCTATTCCCTAATGATTTCACAGCGAGTTCGTCATTTTCCACTGAAAGATAGAAAGAACAGGATATCCAAACAAAACCTATCTTCTTTCGTAAAAAAGATGACCAAATCATGTGCGCGCTCAAGACGTCGCTTCTGGTTGAGGGGGGATCTGTTTCCTCTTCCTCCCCCATCTTGGTGTTGCTTCAATCAGCTGATGAGGAACCAGCTGTCTCTCTTTTCTTGAGAGCTTCTTGTAGTTGCTTACTCTGAGCTTCGCAATCTGTGCCTCTTCCTCGGGAGTGATCTCTCTCACAACCACTGTGAGCCTGCAGTGAGGTCTCACCATGATGCCACTCCTCCCTTTCGCATGGTAGGAGACACGTTTCAGGAACAAACCCTTTCCAACAAATGCTTCAGCTGCCATATTTAGTGAATGGGAGAATGATATAAAACTACTATAGTACAATAAAGTCCGTGTTTGAGAAAATAAGAAATTGGATGAAGACGGCTCCTGTTAGGAGTTTACCAACAATAAGACGCTCTGGATCCAATCCATGATTATGAGCTGCATTTGCCTGTGCTGAGCGGATAACCTATAGCAAGCAAAAAAAGGTTGGTAAACCAAACCCCAGAAAAGAACAAAAGATGGATTTATATGTTCTGGATGGTTCAGATAGTGAGTCTTCCTGAGGAATAATGCAAAACAATGCCAGAATTTTATCATATGCAAGCTTTTACCCCCATCGCTTCAAATACCTGATAAAGGGTTTTTGCAGCGCGCTTCACCGTCACTTGCAACTGCAAGAGGGCATCCTCAACACGCATACCGCGGACCAGCTTAGCCACCAAGTTGACCTTCTTTGGACTCTACAACAACTATGTGCTATTAATTTGTGGGTACTACGCAAAAACTTTTAGTGAGAAATGAAAGACCATAGAAGATAAAAGGCAATAAATAACACAACAGTATTGGAATCACATGAAAATGAAGCCTAGTAAAACTAAATATATGCAGAACATACCTGTCTAATGCCTTTTTTAACTGCCTGAACTTTTGAAGGCTTAGAAACCAAAGTTTTTTCAGTTTGCCCAGTGCTTGGTCCAGGTCCCAAACTGGGTGTTAAAGGTGAAGATATGGGTGTTAAATTTGCATCAGCTTCAGCCAAGAGGTTCTTTGAATAGGATATTCCCTGTACCCAAGAGAAAATACACAAAATTTAAATGTAAATCAAATGCATTAAATTGTTCTCTCCTTGGGAGATACAGGTAATAGGCAGATGTGCATTTTCATACTGCAATGATACCGATCTTTCTTTCTTTTTTAGTGAGAAACACATCAATGTTCATACTAGTGAAGTCAGCAATTTTACATTAAAGGCATGAACTCGCACAAAATTCTAGTGACTGAAAAGTCCGAAGTTTATGAAAATCCCCAGAATATCTAAATAGTACTGCACTATTGATAGCAAGAAACTGGCAATAGAAATACAAAGAAATGGAAAAGAGAAATCCAAGATTGCCTCTACCATCTTTTGAGATTTAAGGCAAGAACCATGTAGCAGGCCATCAAATTGTCACTTCGGGAGCATATCCTCGACAAGGCCTATTAACCATCTAATTGCGAAAAAACAAATGCTTGGAGCTAAAACAATTCGAACTACAAAAATGATATGCATGTGCCTGGACACAAAAAAAACAAAACAACACATTACCGAACACTGCAGATATCGATGCAGAGATGGGCGGAATCCTGAAGGATTGGACATCCTTGGAGAACAGAGTAATTGGCCTACAACAGGGATCAGAGAGAATGTTATACAGGTAAGACCAACTGTCCAGGGATCCTTAAAACATAATAAAAACCAAATTATATTGGAGTTCACCACAATGCATATTGAGTTCTCACTAACCAGACAAAATAAGTTATGGTACTCGGTCATGAACAACTGTAAAGTTAAACTGTACTTGATTGCTTGCTAAATTTTCACTTAAAGCTATAAGCTTATCATGATCCTGCTGTCATTCTCCTCCCTGCGACTTCATTGAGATCTCACCAGGAATCTCTTTGAGAACCCCCAAGATGAAGCCACCCAACCAGGAATGTTAAGACATTATTTGGTGGTGATAGAAAAAATAAATGATTTTAGCCATCATGAATCTTCTTAATTTCAAAATGTTTACATGCTAGCTCAGTTGTACAAAGCAGTCTTACAGCTGATAGTTGCCTTGGAGAAGACCGGATAACCTAAATCAAAGTTTCAAACTTGCCCCCTTCCAAATTCCTATGTACTTCCTCCTAGGCCAATGGGAACTTCATTTATTGCTTTCACAGTGCCACATGAACTGACAAAGCCTGCATCAATAGTCAGTACTTGCTGATATATTTACATGAGAAGGCATGAAGCAAGAGGATATAGTGTTGAAAGACAGAAGTTGATCGATTCCCACAAAAGTTAAGCAGATATTAAGAAAGAGAATAGGATCACAGATAAAGAAGAATCGTCAAATTTAAGTTACCATTAGCTTTCCTCATTCACGCACATATTCACAAGCACTATAGGGTGAAAGACACATGTTCATATTCATCAGAACAATGCCATCCATGAGAATACACATTAGCATTTGGAAGATAATCCATGCAAGAAACAGTTTTAAGTTCTACAAGTTATTATTCTACAGTGTCTATATTTACTGTTTTCTGTAGATAATAAATGAAATCAATGATAAGCTTTACAAAGCATAAGACAGAAAGTGAATGCCTTGGTTGCTTACTCACAAACGAAGAGGACTTTGATTCAGTACAATAAGGAAGGTGTGCATTCTTGGATCTTGCTCAAGCTGATACCGAACTTGACGAACAACAGAGCGCACATGACGCCAACGAAACATGGCTGTGAAACTGAAACAAGGCATCAATTAAATAACCTTCAAAATGTTGGAAGATTGGACTAAATAAACCCAATGTACATACACATCTGCAAAGTGGAGGAAGGAAAACAAAACAACCAAACATATACAATGTGCACACTAAATAGTAAATACAAACTTTATACAGAATCCAACATAGTAATTGACTATGGTCACGAGACGAAAGATGCTTACTAGAAACCTAAGGTCATGATAGAAAGGAGCTTTTGAAAAAGGAAAAATGCAAACCAGGATTTTGAAAGGAGCAAATACCATAAGGTTGCAGGTGCTGCTGGGTCTTCAAGAGGGACCCGAGCGGCTGGAGAAATAGGTACTGGCAGGGCAGGTGGCAGCAGGTTTCTGAGCAACTGTATCTCAGGAGGCTGCAGTGCAGAAACAAGAGCCAGCAACACGAGGTGGTAGGTTTTGGGGATTGTATAGGAGATGCACCCTTGCTAGTGAGGGACAGCTCGATCAGTTGAGCACTCATTACTCATTGTTCTAAAAAAACTGGTCTAAGAGCAATGCAAGCCTGAGATTGCTTCCAATATGAAGCTGCACCAAACACTCTTTTTGTCCCTCCCACGAAAAACCCAAAGTTTGATGTCCCTTCCCACTAGTTCAATGCTCGGCATATGACATTTCGACATGTCTACCTGGGCCAGCGCCAGGAATCAGCCAGTATATTGGTCTTGTGCAAGTGAATGCATCCATGAAACATGAAACAAGACATTGCTTGGATCATGAAAAAAAGTCCAAAACATGACAACTCTGATCATCTGATCAGCAGACAGCACCTGGAGCTTCTGCACTCTCATACATTTACATAGAAGTAATAACGGGAAACAGGCAACTTTAATTCCCACCAAGGTGGCCTCAAGTCTCCCACTATAACAGGAGATCGTTACATTATTATGAATATAAAATGATCCCCAAACCAGCTCAAAATAGACATAGAACCACACCATCCAAGCATACCAAAGACGAAATGAGTCCAAAGAAATAAATGTTACAATGTCCATAGGCGGATTGTACTGGAAGTCTGGAAGGAACTCAAGACATGGAGTGTTCACCTGCTCGTTGAACTCCAGGCCGATGGCGCACTTGGTGACGTTCTGATGCGGGACAATCCGTCGAGCACCTGCCGTGCAGCCCAAGTACTGTCCTCGAGCTAAGCAAATCACCGAAATCCTGGAAGCCAGCCGACAATCAAAGATGAAATGCTCACAGACTTAGGTGACAGGCGGTGTTGGCATACAGGTCCAGGGCTACCCGCACACGTCAAGGCAGCGGCACCACTAGGCAGGACAGGCATGCAGTGGCGTGGGGACGGCCGGCAGGGGTGCTGGATGGGTTGACACTGTCCAACGGGCACTCGGTCGGCGCTTGGGCCGGTGCTTAAGTGCCAAAAATGGCCAGATATTGGCCCGCTGGTGTGCCGCAATGACCAGGGTAATACGTCGAACAGCTCGTGTGCACCAATAAGGGGCTCGGCCAGCACTGCAGACCCAGAATTGCGCCGTCTGGCCTGCTGGGCTGGGGCGGAAAGAGGCACAGTCTGGCTGTGCTGGTGGGCCAGCAATGGTTGGGCAGCGGAGCAGGCGGCGCAGGGTCGTTCTTCCCCTCTCAGGGCAGACGGCAGCTAGGCGGAGGATGATGGCGGTGCTGCGCGATGCAAAGAGTTGTGCAGGGACGAGCGCAGCTGGACGGTCCGCTGGCTGTCCGCGACGGCAGTGCGGCGGCACCAGCGAGGGACCGGTTGCCCCCCTCTCCTCACAGGGAAGGCAGAGAAACGGGGCCGCTACGCGGCGGCGGTGATGTCCAGGGCATCGCACCCCTTGTGCTGGCCGGATCGGGCTGGGTCTCCCTCTTACTCTTTTCAATTCATCATCATCTGCCCAAAAACCCTGATCCAGCTCATCTTATACTGGGTGCGGTAACCCTAAGGTCCCATAACGGGCCAATCCACCTAAGGCTCATACCTCACATAGTAATTAAGACTCAAATAAAAAAAACATAAAATATTTTCGTAAAAAAAAATCTACAGACAACAAAATTATCCATGTTAATCTCTTTTTTTTTAATTTGAATGGTTTAAATAGATATAAATTATCAAGATTCAAGAGGATAACTTTTATCACATTTTTATCTGATGTGATAGGATGAGATAGAATTATCACTCTTTTATACTAACTTTGACAACAAAATACATCATTTTATGTGTGTATAGGATGAAGTACATATTTTTCTATGGTGAAAATACATGTAATTAATGAATTATCTATAGATAACTTTTATCCTAACCAACGGGAGAGATATCTTATATTTACTTTAACACATATTTATCTTACATTTAATTTTTATCACCGAACTTGAGTTTTCTTAAATAGATTTTCAAAATGAGGTAATACTTATCACCGGCAGTAAATGGAAGATAAATCTCTTTATCTCATTATTAAATACAGTCTAATATCTTACGCTATTGAACCCTTAGTGGCAACGTACCCTGCTTACACAGCGCTGTCGAGGCCCTGCGCATCCTCCCCCCTCCAACAGTCCCCATCTCTCTCTCTCTCTCTCTCTCTCTCTCTCTCTCTCTCTCTCTCTCTCTCTCTCTCTCTCTCTCTCTCCCAGTCGCGCAGGTACCGGCACTGGTGCAACCTCGACACTATAGGGCGCCTCCCGCCCAGCCATGCACCATCCCCTTGCAGTTTTGGAACCACACCTCCACCAATCCCCATCTCTTCTTCGCGCTGTCGAGGCCCTGCGCCTCCTCCCCACCTCCACCAGTCCCCATCTCTCTCTCTCTCTCTCTCTCGCCCCTAGTCGCGTAGGCATCGGCACCGGTGCAACCTCGACACTATACGGATCCTCCAGCCCACTGCGCACCATCCCCTCGCAGTTGCCGCGTTTTTCTCTCTCTCTCTCTCTCTCTCTCTCTCTCTCTCTCTCTCTCTCTCTCTCTCTCTCTCTCTCTCCTCTCTCTCTCTCTCCTCTCTCTCTCTCTCGCCCCCAGTCGCGTAGGCATCGGCACCGGTGCAACCTCGACACTATACGGATCCTCCAGCCCAACTGCGCACCATCCCCTCGCAGTTGCCGTGTTTTTCCCCCACTCTCGCCAAACACCAAACTGCAAAGGATTCTGGAAGACGCGTGTTTTCTCATTCTGGAAGAAGCTGCCAAGTGGGGAACCCAATCCTCCATGGCGATGGTGGGGAGCTGAACTGGCGAGGGAGATGGCGCCGCCCGGCTATGGATCTTACTGAGGAGCGGGCGGCGAGGCGGGGACTGTGAGCCGGGGGCGGGGGGCAGGGAGGGGAGAAGGTTCTGTGACGGACCGGAGTACTTATGCCAGATAAGGCTCCATATCCAGATCCGCCTCCCGCGAACGGACCGAAGTCTCGCAAGGGATATCTCGCACACGTGTCCAGTAAGAGTATAAAAGACAAACCACAAGAATATAAGACACAAGAAAGTACATGTACTCATATCTGTTCACAAATTTCTACAACTGTCTCATTACATTAATACATGTCCAATTAAAAAGTACAACTACCTGGGGCATATCCCGAGGGAGCACAAGCTCACACAACACTACTACTACACAACTGCTGGTGGTACAAGTCTGTCACAACACCGCTGCAAACTAAACACACGTCAAACTCTGGAAAGAATTGTAGGGGAGTGAGCCTCAACAAGTCACTGGCTCAGTAGGGGCTACCCAAAATAACACAGTAACCACAGACACCTCAACCTCAAAGGGTCTCACTGGCAGTACCAATAACCAAACCATGGCATGCTCACATCATTACCATAAATAACAACTAAATATAACTATAATAATAAACATATAGTCCTCGGAAGAAATGTGGGACTACAGGACTAATATAACACTACTAGTCCGCCCAACAACTGAAGTGTCTAAACCACAGTCTCAACGGCACACTGCTACAACAATCACTGCCTAAGCTATAAGCTACACAGGCAAATCATAGCCTAAGCTACTAGCTTCACAGGCGAACTTCAAACACTTGAGTAACAGGACTGCTAACAAAGAGCTGGTCCTTTATACTCCAAAGCACACTACACCGAGAGCTACACATAAGTGGTAAGACTGGCTACAGCTAGCTAGTCCATCACACACTTAAACCATAATCGAAACCATACCGAATAAAAGTAAAACTCAACAAGTGGAAGGTCTCCCATGGCCTCCACGGAGCACAACTCTACTAAACTACAATATGCCTAGGCCACAAGCCTCATCGGCAAATTACCCACAAAGGTAGTATGATTGGCTATTACAAACTAATCCACAATAAACCATAACAAAGCTTTACTTAAAACAGATAGGATACAATAAGTGGCAGGTCAAACCACAAGACCTCCACAACACACAAGTACCGGAAAGGTTGGTACACAATGTACCACCACAAAACTGTAAAGTAACCCACGAAGGGTACAGGTACCTGCTACTCTGAGGTACCACAACACAAACATCTATACGAAGGGTACAAGTAGGTGATAAACACCACACTGAATCTCAACTATATTATGCCATCACTTAGGCACAACATTACAGGTGAAACCTCAACCAGCAAGTCACACAAACCATAACTCAGTCACGACTGTGCCAACACCAGGGCACAACACGAACGAGTCAAACCTCGTCCACAAGTCACAAACTCACGAGTCATAACCAGTGGTAAAGCACGAGTCAAGCCACATCCAATGGCAAAGCACGAGTCAGAAGAACGACGCCACCACACGGGAACAGACTACTGACTGATCAGGCCAGTATCCAACCGGGCAACAACACACGAAAAAACCTCTCAGCCTCGCAGTGACGGGAAAGGTCCAACTGCCGCTCCACAAGGTAAAGTCAAACAACTGTGGAGACCAACTAACACCACACCTGCAGACACACAGCTGCAGGTCTATGCCTGGCACCTCTAGGGTCTCTGGTCGGAGCACCCTAAAGTGAGGCACTGGAAAATAGGACTAGCTGGGGACCAGTGTCGACTACTGGTGTCCGAACCCCCAACTACGAGCGTGCTACAAGCGACAAAAGAACAAACTCTGGGAAGTCGCTGCCCTCTGTCGTCTTTCCCTCAACCGGACGTCCAACTCAAACTCAGGAGTGAGGGTGTCCAGAAGACGACACAGACATCAACGGTACTACACTATACGGGACAAAACCCCGAGCACAAGAAACACACGTGCTGGCTCACAAAGAACCTGGGGTACCCGACTAGAAAGGCATTCCAGAATAGGCGTCGGACCACCACACTTGGCTAGCACAAACCACGATACTCACATGTTTCATCTTTATTACAAACCACGGTACATATGTGAGGAATAGCTTGTTGTGGTCACACATGACGCACAAGCTAACCTACACCATAACACATATCAACATATTAATAATACCACCACGACCTGTCATCGGTCACCTTGTGACAGTGAAGGTCACACTAAACACTGACCACGATAATCACATAATATTTATACTTATACTTTACTAAATTATCCATCGAGGATAACTTGTAAAAGATCTAAAGGATCAAGGCGAGGTTCAGACGTGAACCTCATCGCCACAATACCACGAACTAACCACAATAATTAGTATTTAATAAACACGATAATGTACGATGTGCCATGCACACACACAACCACATGCACGACACTCAAACCACGTAAACACTACGTGTAATAACACCAACCAGGTGCACTACACATCATTCACGTAAACAACATGTCAACACATGGACAACATGCTCCAAGAGCACTACGGTGTCAACACACCACAAATACTACGTAAACACCAAGCCGGTTACATACATAACACATTAACCATATAAAATATGCCCACTTCGTGAGCATACGTTCTATCAGCGTAACAAGTGTACTGACTCTCATCTGTCATTGCCATGCACACACAATCACGTGATATGTACAACAAGAAAAACCTCATGAAACACACTGCGCTAATACCATACACAGGTTGGCGGCAGCATCGATTGCCGTCCATTGTTATAGACGGAAGCATCCCCTACCGTTAATACTAAGTAAACTCGATATAACGGGTAGACATCTGGCCGTTAATCTCCAACTGAAGAACCTGACGTCAATCAATGTTGACGCTAAGATCTTCAGCTCCCAGCGTATACAAAACACACAGACCGGCCCGAGGCCAATCATATGGGCAACTTAGCCCTATAAACAATAAGAAAACAAGGGAAAACACTTCCCTTACATCTAAATACTATAATTAAAACGAAGAAAGAAACAAGATTCAACGCTTGGATCGATCAAACCACCCATTCCTCAACATGGTAACCCTTTTCCCAAAAACACAATTAACAAACAATTCATGCAAATAGAGCTTGACAAATCAAACAAGAGAAGTCAAGGGGTTCAATCCCTACCTCAGAACGTAATTAAACCTCGATAGAACCTCAAATCACGCTGAAACCCCAGGAGCTTCCCGCGAACACCGCCCTCCAATCCGTCATTTCCCGCCTAATTTGCCGCTGCTGCGCATCACGGCCTTCCCACGTGCTTCCGTCGACCACCGGAAGTAGTGATGAGACACAAGGATACAGGTAGGGGAAAAGGAGGGAAGAAGGGGGGAAGAAGAATGCTCGGGTTCTCCTAAAAACACAGGCGCCTCAGGTTAACGTCAACCTCTGCGCCGCTGATCAAAACCGTCACTACTAGGCGTCCACATCACTCGACGCCAAGTTCAACTGTAGACGTCTACATCGATGGACGCCAAGAACATGTTAACGGCAACACCATTACCGCCAACGCACAGTCGCCGTCACACACCTTGACGCCAACCGACTGTTGATGTCCAGCGTACTGAACACCGACACAGATCCATAACCAAGCCCGATAAGGATCCACTAAGAAACCACAAGCTAATGGGCCACACATTGGCCACCAAACCCGCTAAACCTGGATCCACAGGGATCCGGAAAATGCGCGACATTACATTACTATCACCTAAAAAGAAATATCGTCCTCGATATTGAAAACAAATCACAACAAACCGGATTATCATCTAAAAAGAAATAAAATCGTATACAGAACAAGAAGGATACTCTTTCTCTACATCAGCCTTTCAATTCATCTGTTCATTTCCATCCTTGCTTTGTTCCTTTCTTTCTTTCAATTTATTTCACAATTACTCTGTTCTGTCGATTTCATTACCTTTCTTTACCTTTCAACCGTAGGCGATTCTACCTTGCCAATGGCGTTTATCTCTTGGACTGAACCTACTTCCACAATTTCCGGCTGTGTTTGCAACATTTCTTTCCGGACCACTTTTATCTTTATCAAATGTCTTACATTGTAATATTCTTTCATACCATAATCCTTCCAAATTATTAAACTTTCCGGTGCCATTTCCTTTTTTTCTATTTATCACTGCCAACTATTATTCTGCCTCTTCTGCATTTACATTTGCAACTGTTACCTTTTTAAGGAAGACCAATCACCATCTTTGAATTTTCTGCCCTTTCATATTATTCTGCTCATACCGCTTTAAATCATTTCTGATCAAAAACCATAATAAATTTGTTCCTTTATTCCGCTGCGCAAAACTTGACACATTCTCCTTATTCAAGCAAACTTGAACAATTTATAAATATTAAATCTTTCTTTGCTTCCGCTTTCGCTGCGCTACTCTGATCACATTAAACACTTTCACAAAATATTCCACAATTTCTGATTTGCCAAACCACTATTGACATATTATGCTCTTCATATATCTTTCCTGCTTTACTGACATTCTCTGGCTAATTTCATAACTTTTGTTACATAATCTTTCCAAATATTCTTTAATTAGTCTGTTTCTGCTCCTGCATGAAACTCTGGAATATCTTAATAACAATTCCTTTCTGCTCAATTGAATCAATTCTTTGCACCAATATGCAAACTTTAACTGACATTTCCTGACTCATCTGATCTTATTCACTTCATCATTTGCTAAATTATTCATTTCTCTAATCCATATCTTTTCTGCAAAATACCTCTCTTATTCATAAATGTTCTTTATGAAAAATTCTCATAATCGGTCATTCATCAACTAAATATTCCTCTTGTGCAATTCTCACAAATTCTTATTGCACATTAATCCTTCTTTTCTCTCTTCTTACTTAACTAATCATTTCTATACATATTTATACAAATCTTCATAACACACTTTCTGTCACTATCATTATTCAAAACAACATTTTTTTCTCAAATTTCTGGTCTCAGGCATACTTAATCTATCTGCCATAAATCACTGCTCTTTTATGTACTAATACCTTTTTTAAAACTGATCTGCCTTACTTAATCATATCAAACTCTTCATAACACTAATCACATTATCATCCACACTGTTCCTTAATATCATCTGACTCAGATCTCTAATGCCACAATACTTTGCTGAGGTTCTCAACTATATTTTGCACATTTAATCATTTCTGACATACACGCTGACCTGATCCTCATTACCTTGTTACCATACACCAATCTCTGCTAACTCTGTACTTTACTAACATATAACATGCATATCTCTCTCAGGGCACTACTTTACTTTCTCCTCTAATCTTTGCAACTGAAAATTTTTAAATACTATACTTTAACTGCTTTAATTGCACAAGTGCCAGAGTGCCACCACACAATTTATGCCTCTATCACGTTATGATTCAACAACTGCTCACAACTGCCAATTTAACAAACAGAAATACACGGTTACGGGCCAAAAGCTCACGTAAAAACTACTTTATATCACACAAAATCACAGACACTACCAGCAGTGAACATTAATCCATGTATTGGGACATTGTACTTCCAATATCTTTTCATATTCTAATTGGACATTGCTCTGATACCAACTGTGACGGACCGGGGTACTTATGCCAGATAAGGCTCCATATCCAGATCCGCCTCCCGCGAACGGACCGAAGTCTCGCAAGGGATATCTCACACACGTGTCCTGTAAGAGTATAAAAGACAAACCACAAGAATATAAGACACAAGAAAGTACATGTGCTCATATCTATTCACAAATTTGTACAACTATCCATTACATTAATACATGTCTAATTAAAAAGTACAACTACCTGGGGCATACTCCGAGGGAGCACAAGCTCACACAACACTACTACTACACAACTGCTGGTGGTACAAGTCTGTCACAACATCGCTGCAAGCCAAACACACGTCAAACCTTGAAAAGAACTGTAGGGGAGTGAGCCTCAACAAGTCACTGGCTCAGTAGGGGCTACCCAAAACAACACAATAACCACGACACCTCAACCTCAAAGGATCTCACTGGCAGTACCATAACCAAACCATGGCATGCTCACATCATTACCATAAATAACAATAAACATATAGTCCTCGGAAGAAATGTGGAACTACAGGACTAATATAACACTACTAGTTCGCCCAACAACTGAAGTGTCTAAACCACAGTCTCACCGGCACACTGCTACAACAACTCACTGCCTAAGATATAAGCTACACAGGCAAATCATAGCCTAAGCTACTAGCTTCACAGGCGAACTTCAAACACTTGAGTAACAGGACTGCTAACAAAGAGCTGGTCCTTTATACTCCAAACCACACTACACCGAGAGCTACATGTACATAAGTGGTAAGACTGGCTACAGCTAGCTAGTCCATCACACACTTAAACCATAATCGAAACCATACCGAAGAAAAGTAAAACTCAACAAGTGGAAGGTTTCCCATGGCCTCCACGGAGCACAACTCTACTAAACTACAATATGCCTAGGCCACAAGCCTCATCGGCAAATTACCCACAAAGGTAGTATGATTGGCTATTACAAACTAATCCACAATAAACCATAAACAAAGCTTTACTTAAAACAGATAGGATACAATAAGTGACAGGTCAAACCACAAGACCTCCACAACACACAAGTACCCGGAAAGGTTGGTACACAATGTACCACCACAAAACTGCAAAGTAACCCACGAAGGGTACAGGTACCTGCTACTCTGAGGTACCACAACACAAACACCTGTACGAAGGGTACAAGTAGGTGATAAACACCACACTGAATCTCAACTATATATATTATGCCATCACTTAGGCACAACATTACAGGTGAAACCTCAACCAGCAAGTCACACAAACCATAACTCAGTCACGACTGTGCCAACACCAGGGCACAACACGAACGAGTCAAACCTCGTCCACAAGTCACAAACTCACGAGTCATAACTAGTGGCAAAGCACGAGTCAAGCCACAACCAATGGCAAAGCACGAGTTAGAAAGAACGACGCCACCACACGGGAACAGACTACTGACTGATCAGGCCAGTATCCAACCCGGGCAACACAACACAAGAACAACCTCTCAGCCTCGCAGTCACAGACGAAAGGTCCAACTGTCGTTCCACAAGGTAAAGCCAAACAACTGTGGAGACCAACTAACACCACACCTGCAGACACACAGCTGCAGGTCCATGCTTGGCACCTCTAGGGTCTCTGGCCGGAGCACCCTAAAGTGAGGCACTGGAAAACATGACTAGCTGGGGACCAGTGTCGACTACAGGTGTCCGAACCCCCAACTACGAGCGCGCTACAAGCGACAAAAGAACAAACTCTGGGAAGTCGCTGCCCTCTGTCATCTTTCCCTCAGCCGGACGTACAACTCAAACTCAGGAGTGAGGGTGTCCAAGAAGACGACACAGACCTCAATAGTACTACACTGTACCGAGACAAAACCTCGAGCACAAGAAACACACGTGCCTGGCTCACAAAGAACCTGGGGTACCCGACTAGAAAGGCATTCCGGAATAGGCGCCAGACCACCACACTCGGCTAGCACAAACCACGATACTCACATGTTCCATCTTTATTACAAACCACGGTACATATGTGAGGAATAGCTTGTTCTGGTCACACATGACTCACAAGCTAACCTACACCATAACACATATAAACCATATTAATAATAACACCACGACCTGTCATCGGTCACCTTATGACAGTGAAGGTCACACTAAACACTGACCACGATAATCACATAATATTTATACTTATACTTTACTAAATTATCCATCGAGGATAACTTGTAAAAGATCTTAAAGGATCAAGGCTAGGTTCAGACATGAACCTCATCGCCACAATACCACGAACAAACCACAATAATTAGTATTTAATAAACACGATAACGTACGATGTGCCATGCACACACACAACCACATGCACGACACTCAAACCACGTAAACACTACGTGTATAATACACCAACCAGGTGCACTACACATCATTCATGTAAACAACATGTCCAACACATGGACAACATGCTCCAAGAGCACTACGGGTGTCAACACACCACAAATACTACGTAAACACCAAGCCGGTTACATACATAACACATTAACCATATAAAATATGCCCACTTCGTGAGAAATACGTTCTATGAGTGTAACAAGTGTACTGGCTCTCATCTGTCATTGCCATGCACACACAATCACGTGATATGTACAACAAGAAAAACCTCATGAAACACACTGCGTTAATACCATACACAGGTTGGCGGCAGCATCGATTGCCGTCCATTTGCTATAGACGGCAGCATCCCCTGCCGTTAATACTAAGTAAACTCGATATTAACGGCTAGACATCTGGCCGTTAATCTCCAACTGAAGAACCTGATGTCAATCAATGTTGACGCTAAGATCTTCAGCTCCCAGCGTATACAAAACACACAGATCGGCCCGAGGCCAATCATATGGGCAACTTAGCCCTATAAACAATAAGAAAGCAAGGGAAAACACTTCCCCTTACATGTAAATACTATAATTAAACTGAAGAAACAAGATTCAACGCTTGGATCGATCAAACCACCCAATTCCTCAACATAGTAACCCTTTTTCCCAAAAACACAATTAACAAACAATTCATGCAAACAGAGCATGACAAATCAAACAGGAGAAGTCAAGGGGTCTAGTCCCTACCTCAGAAACGCAATTAAACCTCGATAGAACCTCAAATCGCGCCTAAACCCCAGGAGCTTCCCGCGAACACCGCCCTCCAATCCGTCATTTCCCACCTAATTTGACGCTGCTGCGCGCATCACGGCCTTCCCACGTGCTCCCGTCGACCACCGGAAGTAGTGATGAGGCACAAGGATACAGGTAGGGGAAAAGGAGGGAAGAAGGTAGGGAAAGAAGAAGGCTCTAGTTCTCCTAAAAACACAGGCGTCTCAGGTTAACGTCAACCTCTGCGCCGCTGATCAAAACCGCCACGACTAGGCGTCCACATCACTCGACGCCAAGTTCAACTGTAGACGTCTACATCGATGGATGCCAAGAACATGTTAACGGTAACACCATTGCCGCCAACACACAGTCGACGTCACACACCTGGACGCCAACCGACTGTGGATGTCCAGCGCACTGAACACCGACATAGATCCATAACCAAGCCCGGTAAGGATCCACTAAGAAACACACAAGCTAATGGGCCACACATTGGCCACCAAACCCGCTAAACCTGGATCCACAGGGATCCGAAAAACGCGCGACATTACATCTTCGACCTCGCCGCTTCCCTTTGCCCCGCCGATTTCTCCCACTTCTCCCCCGTCCGCCATTGCGTGAGTACTGTAGCGCACTACAGTTAGCAACATAGCAACAGTAGATTCAAGTTATTTCTATTTTTCTGACTTTGTTTAAATTTTTTATTTTAAAATCTGATTGGATAACATTGGGTTTTTAATTTTATAGTTTTTTTATATAAAAATGATAACATAAATATTGTTATTTTAAAACTAGCAGTTACAGCTAAATGACTGTAGCGACTGTGCATTAATATTTTTCATTTTTAAATACTTACTCCATGAAAGGGGGTGTATCCACATGAGAGGACGTACTCCACTTGGCTTATCAATGCGATAACCATGCATGAAGAAGAGATAGAATAAGTTAAATGGTACTGGTGGTATATATATATATTATATAATGCAAGTACTAAGTCCTTCTACTCATATTATTTATCAATTATCAAGTCTTTAACTTCATGTAATCCCCTATTTGGAGTCCACTTCAAAGAGAAAAGAGTTGTCTACTATTGTTCATGTTGTTCAAATGGTAACCTGTGAATGGTCATTTCACTGTCCATATATACTTCATTTGCTATGATCATAGAACATGTGGGTTAGTATACATGAAAGTTGCCATATATATTTTAATTGGTCAGGTATGAAAATAGGCATTGATCATTTAACCAAAAGATTAGGACTGGGGCCCTAAAAAATTCAGTCTTATGTTGCACAAAATTCAAAATTAACTATAAAAAATAATGTTCAATTTTACAATTCTTTTTCATCATGGGTCGTAACTCTTAATTATTCATATGGAAAAATTACCATTGGTTAGAGTGACAGGCTAATTGCTTCCAAATCATTACAGGAGACTGTTTTAGTGATGTTATGTACTTTAACACTATATGTTTTTTATGTATCTTAGGATAAGTTGTTCTATTTTAATTATTTATATTGTTTTTAAATAAATTATTTAAATAAAATATTTCTAAAATATTTTTAAAAAATTATTATATATTTTAAGATATATAAATATATAAAAATATTTAGATTTAAAACTTTTCGATCGCACGAGCATAGAACTAGTTAAAATAATTGAGAGCTTTTTATCCCTCCGTCGAAGAGACCCTAGAGTCTTTCAACAGCTATTGAAGCTATGGAGTTGTTGCTACACCATGTCATCCGTTGATTGAAAGACTACTTAGGCTGTATTTATGAACCCTTCATTGTTTGGCGAGAAAAGTTTATGGCACTTGCATATTGTATTTTAATTAGACAACAATTCTATGTGATATCTAATAAATGAATTGTCATTTTATCACTCCTCATGTGAGAGGTTTCATATGAATTATTACTTAATTATATTATACTTAAAAGTGTAATATATATGCAAGTGCAATAAATATTTCTCTTGTTTGGCATAGCCAAGAAAAGTCTAGGCGACGTGATCGGAGGACCCCACATGGAACATATATATGTCGGTGCATGCATGCATGGCTCCAGCTTTGCGATACTATTGTTCTCAATCTCTCGGATAAAATAGTAAATTAAGTTGGGAACACCCTTAATATATCAAATGAGAATTTTCTAATGAGTATTATTTTTTATCTCGTACGTATTAAGGTGGAATTTGATGACACTTATCACTAAAATCTTAAATCTTATTTGTCATCTATTCTTTAAATTTGAAATTTAATTTTTTAATATATATCAAACATAATTTAAGTGATGTTTGATAACTAACTTAAACAATATTTGAATTGTATTATAGTTGATTAAGATGTTACATTTCTAATAGATAGATTTTGGTTAAAAATTTAGAATGATTAAAAATAATTTTTTTTTTCAAAATTGAGTAATCAGAATTCGCTGTCAGAAGTCACCGAAGATCGTTGGAATTCTACGTCGGCGGCTAGATTCCAACGATCGACAGCAGCCGGATTCTAGCAATCAACTGGTAGAGGTCGTCAGAATTCGACGGCAGTCGCCGGAATCTAATGTCGGCAGTCATAATCCGGCAATTGACGACGATATCCAATGCCGGCTGCCGAAGGTCGCCCAAATTCGGCGGTGGTCGTCGGAATCCGGCACCGATAGTTGGAATCTGACTTTTGCTGGCTGTTGGATTCCGGAATTCGGCCGCCGACAATCGCCAGCCGCCGTCGACGATCGTCAATCACTGATCTGATGAGAGTCATCGACGACAATTTGAAAAAAATGATTATTTTTAACTTAAAAATTAAGTGATTTTTTATATCTAAGTGATTAATTTAGTTATTATTTCAGATATTTTATCAACCAGTCTAAAATTTAAATATTAAATATTTTAAACTTTAGATGTTGATCAATTGTTATCAAACGAGGCCCCAAGAGTACTGGATTAATTCCACAACGCCCCTGGAACATATGTGATCGATCCACAGGCACAGTATTGTTCTCTATTAATTTGCTCAACCCCCATGAAACAGCAACTCTAGTTTTTGATGCAATTAATGCAACTGCAGCAAAAAACTAGAGTACGTATTTCTTCACAAGTTATTGGGTCCCTTCTTCTGTGTCATTAGAACACATATGGAGTACTGTTTGCACTATATCACTGTATAATCCACACTAGCTTCCAGCCGTACCTCCAGTTGATCTCCCTGGATTTCCCACGTCTGGGCTGCTGCTAGCTATGGCTTGCTCCTGTTGTCATCAGAAACACCAAGCAAGGAATATTGGAATTACATTAGCTCATGATCATATGTATATATTCTCTAAGAATCCACTGTTTTCACAATTTTGATTAAAGTAATACTCGCTGATCCTCTAACTGAGTTGATAGTTATAGTACTGTTATATAATTTGAAGATAGTTCAGAAATACTTACTTTTAATTTGAATAGCCTATAGTAATACTTTGATGGAACAAACTGTGTGAAATATGTGGGCCCCACTATCTTCCCCCTTTTTTTTTAATATAGATCCATATTTTCACGTACAGAATTATTTTCATCTTCCTCCAAATGCAAATAGTTAATTATAAGAAGAACAAATAATTTTTTATATGTTAAAATTATTTATAATTTTTAATCAATTATTTATTCTTTTTAACAATTAAGTGACAAATAATTGATTTAAAAAGATAAATAATTTTAAAAATAATATAAAATATTTAATACTCATATTAAAATGACGTGTATTTAATACTCCTATCCGATGAGATCAGTATAAATAGCTACTACGGGTGTATGCATGTAATATTTTTCTTTAAAGATAGTTTAATCTGACATGAGGAGTACTTCACGAGTCATTCCACATTTATATGATGAATATTATGGTGTCAGTTTTTATGCCATATTCTTATTAGTTTTGAGTTTCTCCACTTAGGTTAGCGTTTTAATGTGATAAATAATGTCCTTCCATCTCATATATTTAATATTATTTTTTTCATATGTTTTTGGACTAACTAATGCACGCATTCATTAATCTAATCAACTAACCCGTCCAAGCGGACTTCGTGGACGTGGATTGTTATACGAATGCATCATCCTGGCGAAGCTAGAGCCGCTGCTGCTGCTGCCGGCGCTGCTGTAGCCGGTGCCGCTGCTGAAGCAGTTGGTGGCCTCCCAGTCGTCCCCGAGCTTCCTCAGCCGGTTGAGCTCCGGCAAGACGACGGTGGCGAGTTCCGGCCGGTCCTTCCTCTTCAGCTCCGCACACTGGAGCGCGATCCTGGCGTAGGAGAGGGCCTCCTCCACGGGCCAGTCGGGGACAGTGGAGTCGAGCATCTCCTCGAAGACGCCGCGGTCGATGGCTCTCTGGACGTGGTGGGCGAGTCCCATGGGGGACCTGGCCGTGATCATCTGGAGCAGCATGATACCTAGGGAGTAGATGTCGGACTTAATGCCCAGCATGCCCGTCTGCTGGTATTCAGGGTCGATGTAGCAGAAGGTGCCGGCGGTGGAGGTCATGTGGTACTGGGTTACGGCGTCGGCGATGGAGGGCGGGACGAGGCGGGCGAGGCCGACGTCGCTGATCTTGCTGACGTAGTTACGGTCGAGGAGGATGTTAGCGGGCTTGAGGTCTCGGTGGACGAGCGGCTCGGGCTTGGTCTGATGGAGGAAGAGGAGGCCGGTAGCGATCTCGGCGGCTATCTTGAAGCGTATGGGCCAGGGGAGGGAGGGCGTGTTGCCACGGCGCAAGAGGCGGTCCTCCAGGCTGCCGTTCTCCATATACTCGTACACCAAGCAGCCGTACTCCGGGCAGGCACCAAGCAGCAGCACCATGTTAGGGTGCCGGATGCGGCTCAGCACCTCCACCTGCGCGTCCCCGTGCCATTACAGATCCAGTCCATTCATGGTAGTTATATGATCTGTAAGAAGCCTACATGTGAGGAAAGAAGAAAACACTGTACCTCTTGCTGGAACTGCTTCCTCCCCTGCGCAGCGTCCGGCCGCAAGACCTTGATGGCGACGGCGGTGTGGTCGAGGAAGGCCTTGTACACGGGCCCATACCCGCCCTCCCCGATCTTGAGCTTCCTGTCGAAGTACTCCGTCGCCATCTCGATCTCCTCAATGCTGTACTTGCGGTAGCGCACGTCGTTGTTGGCCAGCGCGTCCAGCGCCTTCTTCTTCTCCTCCGCCTCCCGCTTGGCCTTCATCTCGGCGTTGACCCGCCGCTGCGATTCCATCTCCGCCAGCCGCTGCGCCTTGTGCGCCGCCTCGATGGCGGCCCTGCACTTGACCTTCTCCATCTCCGCCATGGCCAGCGCCGCCTCCTCCGCATGCCTCGCCTCCTCCACCTTGCGCGCCTCCTCCATCTTCCACTGGTGGATCTCCCTGGCCTGTTCTCCGGCACCCCACAGCGAACAACAGCAAGTCCTCATGAGTAGCTGAGAAGTACGTTTATAAAGCTTCGTGCAGGGCATATATGCTCCTCATCGAATCCAGATTAACCAGATGGAAAATGGCAAAATGCCCAGAACAAGATCAGTTAATCCACTTGAGAAACAGTTTACTAACATTATTAATTAGTAACACACTAAAATAACACTATCATTAAAGATGTGCCACGTCAGTAATTATAAAAAAAGTAAAAAAAAAATCTTATATTATGATACATTTTGATTGGTGTGTTAAGAAGTGTGTTACCAAATAGTGTTATTAAATTATTTTACAATCCACTTTCGAATTAGAATCACCTTCTGCTTAGCCGTGATTGCTTCTTTGCAAGCGGTGCTGTACATGTCCATCGTCTGCTTCAGCTCCAGTCTCAACCTTTTCACCTCGGCCTCCACGTCTCTCTGCCATGCATGCAACCACACTTAATTGTTACATCGAGAACCAAGCATATGCAGGGTATTAGAGATCGGAAAGAACTTAATGTATGGCTTGTTATATATATATTGTTGATGTGACAGAAACATCCATGTAACTTAAACAGCATATCAGCATATAGAGCTTTTACAGTTCGTTAATTGGCTGATATCGCAAGACCAGGTGTCTTTCTTGTTAATTTAACGTTTATTTCGAATCAACTTTACAAAAAAAATGAGAGAAGAATGCATGCGGATGATGATTAAACACTCCATTGTACAGGACCTGCAGGTTCAAAATGGAATTACATAACTTTTATGGGAAAAAGTACCGATCGAGATGACACTTTCAAGGATCTGTACTAGCTATACCGGATGATATAGTACTCTTCCATTTTGTATTTGTTGCAATATTTGGGTTTCTTTAATTTGGTTGGTGAATCTTCCCGTATTATGCACAGAATAGAACTCCAGTTATACTTCTGGATGCTCCATCACATTAGCTATGGAGTAAATAGTTAAGAAATTTGCAAGATGCTCCCCGAAAGGGCAAGGACTTTAGGGTCCATTTGATTGCATGTAAAACAGTTTAAGAGGAAAATAATTTTTTACAGAATAATTTTTACGTGAAAATAAAAACGTAATTATCTATTTGGTTGTTAGTAAAATATAAAGTTGTATGGAGAGATATGGGATCTTATGATCCACGTAAATGAAAGAGAGTTATATACTCATTGTGTGCTAATATTATTCATCAATTTTTTATTTTATTTTATTTTTTATTTTTAATATTTTTTAAAAAATAAAAAATTTAAATAACTAATGAAAAATAAGTAGCTTTGACAAAGACAATATAAAGTAAGAGAAATAAAATAAAAACATAATTTGAATAAATAGTGTTCTATAGATATTTTAATAAAAAATAAAAATTAAACTAAGTAATAAAAAATAATGAAATTTAAAAAAGATTACTTAAATGAGTGGAAATAAAATAAAATTGTAACTAAATGAATAGTATCTCAACAAACATCACTGTAGATGTCTAGGAAAATGGCATCCCCAAAATTGGGATTTCGGCGATACATTTTCCAGATTTTGATTTTCAAAGGTAGCAAATGGTCAAAAAAAATATATATTTTTTCTGAAAACGATTTCCTCGTGCGATTTTTCGTTCAAATAAACGGACCTTTAGTAAGGCAATCTTCCATATCCGTCTCTTCTATTTGATATCTTATTAATGGGGTTCTTTGGTAAAATAAATTAATAATATCTATAAAAATTTAAAAATATTTTCACTATATTCTAAAATCTATCTCGATATCAAATATGACCAAATTTAAGTTTGACAAGGGTTCCAGGATCCTCCCATATTGTTGCTTTCTTTCAACATTTTCACCGTTTTATATAGGAATCTTTGTTACTTGGCCGTCTCTTGGGAGACATCCGATAAAATTAGAATGATACAAAAAAATATCAGCATAGTTATAGTTAAATTAATGTGTACTTACGTTGGCCCCGGGAGAGAAGGAACCCTGGGGGCTGTCGCTTGGGGCGTATTCGCCGGAGTCGGCGCCGAAGTCCCCGGACTGGTAGCCGACGCTCCCATGGAAATCCAGATCCTCCGTGAAGGAGTCCCCGCGGGAGTTGGACGACCTCCCCGACCGGAATGAGCCCTCCATGCTCTCATGAGTTCCGCTGTTGGGCGCCGTTTTCGCCGTGGAGAGAGGCCGGTCCCGCCCCGGCGTCCTCATGTAGTCGGGGTTCCTCTCGAAGGACCGCCCCTCCGGAGCATGCGCGGTGGCCGGCGACGGCGGGAAGGGGCCTCTCCAGCCGCCCCTGGACGATGACGTCCTGTTGCAAGAAATCACAACGTGAGAACCGCCCTTAAACTTCTCTCTCATCTCATCTCATCACACACTCGCTTACGCAAACTTTCTTCTTAATTATGTGCATTTCAGTGCTGTCGATTGGATACGGTAAACTATTATATATTGAACTGATCGGTCCGCATTGCAGAAGATTACAGCTTAGATCGAGGCGGTGAATGCCAGAGTTAATTTCCAAGAATATGATATGATGGGTCAAGGTCGGAGATTGGAGCAATCCCGGTTGGTGCTACTACATACCCACGGACAGTGTCCTCGGCATCCATGCCGCCGCCGAAGGCAAGGCGTGGGCTGGCGGGGATAGACGGCTGCCGAGGGGCTGCTGCCGGAGCGTGTGTCAGCTGGGTCTTTGCTGATCTGACGCTCACCGGCTTCCCTTTGGAAATTACGTACACCGTGCAGAATTCTGGAGCAAACTTGGTGAGGTTCGACGCCACATCTGGGTTCCTGAACTTCCTGCAGCTCAGGGGAACCAAGATAATAAGTTATTCTTTCAGTTTCAGACAAGAAAAACAAGCACACATATAAGTACACATACATTTGATAGATTGATGTATTGATTGATTGATAATTATAACTACTTGCATAGATAGATAGCTCAACATCTATATGTAAATGAGAAAGATTTGTTGCACCTTTATTATATTTTTTGTGTACTTTTACACTTCTTATTAGATGGGTACAGTGTACTAATAACACATTGGTCTCCAAATTGCAATAGAAAAGTGCAACAATTTTTTCTCTATAGAGATTGGTAGCTGATTTTAGGGCAACGAATTAACTTTTTTCACAGAATGATTAATCACTTAGGCCCACTAACACAAAATGATAGCCTAATAAGTCTTGATAACTACTAGTTATCAGGCTTCTTTACACAAAAAGTGATTTGGTAATATAGATAACTTATCAAAAGGAAAAAGATTATAGCAAGTGTTTGGTATAGCAAGTGGTTCTCTTATCAGAATTTTATCACCAATCAATATTGATAAGTAATGATAACTCTATTAAATTATCAACCTTAATAATTTAATCTATCAAATCAAAAACTTTATATATAAAGATATTTTATGTATGGATAATTTATCCATGAATAATTTATCAGATTATCAAGGAGGTAAATCTGTATGTAATCTTCGGTCCTTACCTATAGGCAGGGTTCTTTTCACTCTTGAATGTTCAATTCAAAAGATAGGATATAGGTTATCCGGCCTCCTAATCAAAGATAAAAAGATATCAGAGGAATTTTCTTCTCTCTCTATGTGGGGCGCGCATGTGGTATTGACACATCTAGCTCCCACTCCTCCCGAAGTATCTATTGTTCTAGGAATTTAACAATCTTATTTACTTAATTATACGCACTAAAAATCCCTTTATCCCTAGAAAAACAAATGTACACTTCTTTAATATTATTCCCAGGATGAGGAGGATGAGAACTAACATTAAGTACTATTCATCTCTCTCTCACTGATCACAATGAAAGGTTATATAGACACAGATCGATGGAGGGAAACCTGGTGATAGCATTCCTGTTTGAGGCACCCACAACAATGTTGCTGATTTGATTGGCATTGATATAATCGACAATGGCCTTTGAGACATCAGCTTCTTCCAAAACCACTTCCTTCAGCTGCAACTGCAGTCACCAAATGCAATTGAAAGAACGTTATTCTACCCTGCAGCTGGCGTGCATGAAAAATCTATAACCTTCTTTTCCTTACGAAGACATTCTCCAGTTTAGCCCAAGTTTAGGTTGCATGGATGTTGGTGAATGTATAGAATCTCATTAACTTCTAAAGATCTCGCATTAATTCAGTAGAAAATTGCCGTCTCACCCTTTTGCGAGCACAGAACCCTCGATAAGGGAGGAAGAACTCCGTCATCTCGGATTCTAGTTGCTCTTTAGCTGCTTCAGAGCTTGTCTCAGACATGGAGAAGCCATCTGGAGAGAGAGGGAAGAAAAAAGACGATAACGTCTGTGACCATGTTTTACATAACATGAAGAGAACGTACGACTTCGGAGATTGATCAGCATGCATCAAACAATATGAGGACACAATTATATATGGTCGGTAAATTAATGGAAAAGCCGTAGCTTAGACCTCTGGATATATTTGATAACGTTGTAAAGAATGCGTATAAGACTGCTAGTTATCTGCTAATAGGGCTATAATATTGCCATTATAAGACTTGCATGGGGAGCTCATGACGGGAGGGAACGTGAACCAGTGAGTCAAATCGCGATCGCGTGTGGTGGTGCTGTAGGTGAAAGAGAGGGTACCTACAGGAGGTGGCCGCTGGGCTGCGGACGTGCATGAGGACGATGGCGGAGGTGTTGATGAGGAGGTGGTCCGCCGTCCACTTCACCGCCATCTGGCTGTTCTTGTCCCGGTCCACGGCCACGGCAGTGGCGTGCAGGGGGAACTGCCGGCCATCCACATCGGCGCCGGCGAGCTGTGGGGCGGCGGCGGGGAGCATCATGTCTTTTCGCGAGCTATCAGCTAGCCTGAAGCCGAACGAAGCATAGAAAACGACGTACGTCTAAATGGACGTCACCATCTGCATGGGCATGGCTAGGAAGAAGAAGAAGAAGGGAGAGTCACCGGTGCGTAGAGGGAGAGATGCGGTTGCTCGCCTCTCCCTCCACCCTCCTCCCCTCCCTTTCTCTTCCTCTCTCTTCTCTCTTCTCTCTTTCTTCCTCACGCTGCAGGGGGAGAGATCGATGGAGGTCTCTCTTTCTCCCCCCAACCTTCCCCCTCCAAACTTTCTCCTCGGGGATGGAGCTCTCTCTCTCTCTCTCTCTCTCTCCCCAAAGCTTTCTTCCTCACCGGAGGTCCGTTGCTGCAATGTAGAGGGAGGTGGGGAAAGTTGAGACTGCCAAAGGATGCCCTTCTTCGTCGACCGGGAAGACCAATTTCCACCACCCGTGGACGTCCCTCGCCTTTCCCATTTCGGTCCCTCCCCTCTCCTTTCTCGTTTTTTACGCTTTTGTCTCCCTTCACCCTCTTCTTTTAATTTCTCTGACCTGTATCCTTCTGGAGTGGTGACCACGCCGACGTCTGCCACGTGTCGATCCCTCCCTAACTTGGGTTTCTGGGGCTGACCTGGTCAACGCCCTCTGAACAGGCCCCGTTCGCCCCACAAGGTAGAGCTTGGTTTAATCGGTATTGGCTTTAATGACGTTTATAGAGATCGGTCTTTTAATTTCTGGACTCAGGACGATATCTAAGTATAAACTAAGTACATCTATGTTGGGCTTCTTGATATGGCCTCGCACCAGTATAGTCTAGATTTTTATATTTAAAATTAAAAATTATCTTGATAATCCGAACATGAAAGATCAAGAATTCAAACATCGAATATCATGATATTGAGCACATTAGTATAAATTATCAGAACAATCTTTAAATTTATATTTAAGGACTTGCGCCATATTATGACGGAGCTGTATTAAGAAATCATACCGTATCATATTTCTCACATAAACTAATCCACAAAAAAAAATTATGTTATTTTACACTTTCTTGAACCCAAACAAACACTTATGGTTTTCAAACTATAGAAATACTACATTGATTTTAACTTAGACAATTACATCATTTTATGGTAAAATATATAAACAACGCCTTCAGCACTTAAAGCACCTCGTAGGCCCTCCCTATGTCTGGCCATTGAAAGAAAGGCAAAAGAAAAGAAGGTGGAATTAGACTTCAAAGAGGATTTAATCTCACATTGAATATATAGTACTACAACTATTTTTAAGATCAACAATATTCACAGATAATATCAGATTAGATAGATGTCATCAAAACAAGGTTCAACTAATCTCACTTCTTTTCTCGGCAAATCTCTCTCCTCGAGTCAAGTCTAATTTACTGACTTGATTATTGAAAAGTCATCTCATAAAAAATCTTCTTGAAACCAAATTTCTTGTAGCTAGTAAATCCTCATTCTTTATATGAGTCAGGTGGCTAATCCAATGAATTAAACTCCAGGCAGTAGCTCTCAGGAGTGCTCAAGCATTTTTTCCCTATTTTCTAGCTATCTATTTAAATATATAATATATAAATATAAAGACGTGTCTCTTAAGAGAACGAACACAGACAAAGGAAAGATTCGTTCGGAAGGAGACAAAAAGGTCGAGAGAGCCATGTTACTATGTTAGAGCCACCTGATCGTACCACGAGAAGGACCAGGTCCGGGGGAATAAAAGAAAGTACAGCCACGTAATGGGAAACGACAAAAAAGTCCTCCCAGCTGGCAGCGTAAGCCTGAAACTTTGTTGCTATCCAACCAATGAAATTAGAGAAAAGTTTAAGTGCAACTGAGATTTGTATTTTGTATTTTGTATTTTTTTATTTTATTGTGCTCTTGGCACATTAAACAATAAAAAATAAAAAGTGTAAATACAATTACAAATGTCAAGTACACTAAACTTTTCTCGTGAATTTAAACTGCTCTTTTATATTTGGACAGAGCTACTTATTCAGATTTATTTGTACAGATGAAGAAACATTTGTTGGTGAGGCAGTTGAGTAAATTTTGGTAAATTTTACTATATTGGAGAGAAATTTTTGATAATTTATTATATCATTTGTTGGTGAGATAGATTTTGCAGACTTAATCAGTACTACTGTCTCTTTTTAATAGCATCACATGACACGAGATCTAGATGACCAAGTCACAAGATAAGAATCATATATATAGTAGGGAGTAAAGTTAAGGGGAAAAAAGTGATAATCTCTAAGTTCTCTACTTATTATTCGAGTTTTGACATAGTAATTATAGCATCATCTTGATAACAAATGATATATGAGCGATATCACAATTTTGATATATGTCATTAGAGGTAGATTGTTTGTCTACCAGGTTTAGTGGGTCAAAGTCAATATCTCTTACAAATCATAGTATGTAACAAGTTCAACTTGTGATAATTGGCAACTAAGTTTAAGGAGAAGATGAAAATAACTACGTACAACTTAATAGTAATTTGATCTTAGCAATATTATTTATATAAATTTAATCGTAAAAAAGTATTATAAGAAAGTAAAAAGAATAAGAGTAATGCTAAGTGCATACACAGCCAGATATAGCATACACAGCCAGATATAAATGTCTCATTAGAATGGCGGAGGTGCTCTCATGGCATGCCATGTGGGTACCATTGTGTTAACAGGGCGGTGCAGCAACGACAAGGATGGCGGTGATGTCATCGAGTGACAGTCGATGTCCGACGATCGGCGACAGTTGTAGCGACGACCGATGATAGGCGGTGGCAACAACAACTGACGACTGCTGCAAGCAACCGACGGGAAAAGGAGTGGTGACAAATAACTATTTGTCACTACCAAATAGCTATTTATCACCATTAGTTAATTATTTATCTCGTCGGTCGCTAACAGCGACTGTTGTTCATTGTTGCGTCAATTGCCATCGCGCTGCTGGTCACCACCCTAATATCACAATGCCGCCCACGTGACATGTCACACAAGCACATCTAGCCATTCCAATGGGGCATTATGTCCGAGCGCTCGGACATTAATTATTTCTCAAAGAATAACTATTCTAATTTTCCACCCATAAGTTTCTTAAACCATTTTACTCTATCCCATTATTAAAGAGGCGACAATTACATCTTCTTGTTTATTCTTCATCATTTAATTATCATTTATTCTAGACTTACCATCTTCCAGCTTGTCTTTCTATCATCATCTTGCATTAATTGGGTATTCGTGAAGCAACATGAAGAAAAGATTTTATGAAGAAAATGCAAGTAAATAATTGAGATGCAATAATTATAAGCATATATACTAAAGAATCGTAATAACTGTGAAAACTTCTTCATTTCACTAAGAGTTATATATATGCGAAAATCTTGCAGCAAAAGAGTTCCCAATCATCGTTTTAAGTGAAATTTGAATGTGAATGTTAGATCCATCTCCCGCTCCAACGCTCATCATAGGCAGTTTACTTGGAAGGGAAGTATATATATAGCGAACTTGATTGATATTATAAATTAGCTCTTTTATTACTAAAGTAAAACTCTTTTTTTTTCAAATGCAAGTCTCACTATGTTTCCATCTCAAGTTACATGTATGTAAAGAAATTATCGTACGTAGTCATTTATCATAATTCACCACTTATCACTCGTTATTTATATATTGACCACCATGGTCCTTGTCATATACAACTACTATAATCTCTTATATCACATCACGAGTATTATATAAGCTGTGAATTAAGTAATCTCTCTCCATTATAGATAAAAAATATTAAATAATTAGTATATCTCATTCATATATGTATGGTTTAATTGTTAATTATGGGGAAAAATTTTAAAAGCCCCTTTTTTTAAGCAAAGGGAAAAGGGAAGGTGGGGAGTCCGGTCACGTAGAAGTTTGTTGGTACTGACGTACTGTGACAGACCTCTCTCTCTCTCTCTTCTGGTGGCTCCTTTTCTCCCTGTTCGCCCGCCCTTCTCCCCTTTTGACCACGACTGGCGGCATCGGCTTCTTCCATTGGGTCTTCACTTGCGACAGAGCAAATCGAAGTTTTTGCCCTTCTCTCTCTCTTCTGGGTCTGTAAACTCGATATCAACAGGAAAAATCGGATCTTGAACTGCCCTTCTTTCAGACCCACCGTGTGCACGCAGAGCAGCAGCAGCAGCAGAGCTCCATGCATGTAGACTCCAGCAGCCGGAAGTTTCCTCTTCCTGAGATTCTTCCTCTTTCTCTCTCGCTTTCTCTCGGTGGGTATGACCTCTGAAGGGGGCATGTGAGATGGGTGTGGAGTGCGTGGCCGTGGGGAGGCGGGAGATGAGGCCTCTCCTTCTGAAGGTCGGGGTGGCCCTCTTCCTCTCCTTCGCTGGTTTCCTCTACGGCCACCTCAGGTCCCGGGGCGACCGCCCCCGCCGTGGCCGCCGTCCCCGCAACGCTTCAGGTAACACCGCCGGATCAAGCTTCCTCTTTCTATTTGGCACCGCCTTTTTTTTTTTTTCCCCCATCTCTGTCCCTGCAACTTTCCCATGCTTTTTCTTTGTAATCATGGACTTGTAGGTGCAGGAATGGAAGGGGGGAGGGAGGCAGGCGGTGGCTTCAAAGAGGCGCTTCCTCATGGACAAAGCGTAAGCATCTCATCTTTGTCCCCTTTTGATGTTCCCTCCTTTTCTTGAGGTTTCTTAGTAGGCCAGTCAGGGTGTGTAAGAATTGAATCGTGTTCTTCATTTGATTATTTTTTCCAGTTTTGGAATTGCTTGGTGCCCTTTTTTTATCTAGCTGGTTTCTTGCAATGGCACAGGAAGGAGCACCCTCAATTGTGAGCTATTCCGCCTCCGGGACTGTCAAAGGGGTTCCTTCTCCCACCTCTGGGATGTCTCCTTGCAGTAAGAATTTTGGGGATGAGAGGTACCTGTTGCCTGAATTCAATGAATTGGTGCTTCAAGAGTTTGAATCATTTGGGTTGGAACCAGATGCCCTAGAAGCTAGTTGCGCCAATAGATCACTGCAGGACAAGGAGGAGAAGGTGTCAGAAAAAGAGATTGTCGCCCTCAAAAACCTAGCACGGTTGCTTCAGGAGCGGGTGGAGAGCCTGGAGATACAGCTTCTGGAGTACTATGGCCTCAAGGAGCAGGAATCAACTGTGCATGAGCTGGCGAACCGTCTAAAGGCCACTACTATGGAGGCCAAGCTCTTATCTCTGAAGATAGAATCCCTAAAGGCTGAAAACCAGAAGCTTGCCGCTCAGGTATCTGATCACTCGAGAGTGAAAGCTGAGCTCCAGTTGGCATGGGCTAAGATCAAGCATCTGGAGAGGAAGTTGCAGTCGGATTCTTTGCAAACAAACGAGAACGTTTCTGAACTGCATCGTCGAATTACCGCATTGAAAGAGAGGGAATGCAGAGGTGAGGAAAATAATGTCGAGGTAGAGGAGAAGTTGAAGCATTTGGAGGATGAGGCTGCAGAACTCAGAAGGGTAAATTCGAAATTGTTAATGGAGACTTCAGATTTGGCAAAGAAGTTATCCACACAGTTAGTTGTCTCTTCTGTACCAGAGTCTACAGAGGTATGAACTTGTTAATTACTTCTTGCAAAGAAATGATGAGCTAAAGGAGTAGAATGTGTGATTAGCCCCATATATGTTTTATAGTTCAATTTGTAAATGACTTCCAAAGCTTGTGGTAAGGAATAATATCTGAGAAATGATTGGTTTTTTGCTGATATCTGTGGTTTTTCTGTTGCAACATGATATTAAGCACTTGAAAATAAGCCCCCCAAATCCCTTTTTTTTCTTGCTTCATTTTCTGAGGTTGTGTCTTATCCCCCGTCCTTTACCTAATAACTTTCAAGTTGTTTGGCTATTGAATTTTTTCAGCTAAATCTAAATTCATTGTTGTCATAATCTAACCAACATAGAACTCTATGGCAGGTAGCCGAAGCATTAGAGGAAGTAAACCGCCTGAGACAAACAAATGACAAGCTGAGCAAAGAGATTGCCCAGCTGCAAATTGATCGCTGTGCAGATGTTGAAGAGTTGGTCTATCTCAGATGGATAAATGCTTGTCTGCGGTATGAGCTGAGGAACTACCACCCACCACCAGGGAAACATGTAGCAAGGGATTTGGGCAGGACACTGAGTCCCAGATCAGAACGAAAGGCTAAGCAACTCATACTGGAATATGCAAATTCTGGCATCAATGAGAAAAGCATTAATCTCATGGACTTCGATTCTGAGTATTGTTCTTCGTCACAGTCATCGTCACTGACGGAGTATGGGGAGGTGGACGATTCCCTAGCTGATGCTACTGCTACCAAAGATAGTGGTTCAAACAAAACAAAGTTCTTAAGCAAGCTCAAGAGGCTGGTACGGGGAAAAGATGTCCCTTATAATAAGTCTTCAAGGGATAGAAGTCCCACAAGCTGTGGTACTTTAGAGAGAAGGGCATCTGTTTCTGTGTGTTCTTATGATGACATATTGGACAGGAGTTCATACGATAGTGTAGCTTCTTGTATAACCTTAGACAATACCCCAGGGAATCAGTTATTGGCAGTCGAAGAAAAACTTCATGAACAGCAGAAGGGTGCCCCATGGACTAAGAATCTGTCTAGGGTTTCTCTAGATTTTCGGAGGCTAAAGAGCCATGAAAAATTCGGAGACTTGAAAGGGGAACGCAGCAAAAGTGATGTAGGATCCTCTTATTGGCACATGATGAGCACGGGAGATGAAAGTTTTCTTCAGTCACCTCCCAGTCTAGGCGGAGACCAGCAAACATTTGACTTGTCTGAGAAGCTGGAAAAGAAATTTGGACGGTCAGAGAGCCCCAGAGGGAAACTTAAAGTACGAAATAGATCAACATCATTCAGTTCATGCTGAAAGCCAACATTTCTCCATATTGAATACTAGACATACATCTTGCTTATCATCATTCAGAAGATAACTTTATGTTATAGAAGAAAACTATTACCAAAAAAGTCTGTATCATAGATAGAGGATGGAGATACTGAGTTGCATACTGTAAACCCTCAGATCCATCATACTTTTTCTTCTTTTCTTTTTTTTTCCCCCATATGGTTCACTTGTACTCCATACAGCTTGTTGCTTTCAATCATAATAACAGGTAATATGTAGCTTTTGTAGGGAAATATCTGTTCCTCCCTGAAGATTCTATCGGATGACTGTTTCCTCTCCAGCTTTGCATCATGAAACTTCCTAGCGTCTGTCTCTATCTTCCCAGAATGAGTCAAACCAACACATTTTGGTTGAATGACTATCTCTTGATGTATAGAATGATGAGCATCTCTGAATCCACAAATGTGATCTTTAGGATCTAACATTGGGAAACATGCATGATGCAACTAAATGCTGAAGAAGGGGAAAAAAATGCCATATGCATGTTGGTTATTGCCAAGCTTGCACATGAAAAAGGTTGATGTTTGGTTGCTTGACATTTCAAAATCTGTTGCCAAGAAGGAAATTCCAGATTCATCTCTTGATGTTGATTATACCTCCTTGAGGTAGACAACAAGCTGGTACTCTTTTACATTAACATATCAGTCATTTGGTGGTCTAATTAAAGACATTTCTCAAGTTCTTCATTGCAGAAGATAAGTGCATGTGATTGGCATTTGATTTGAGAACATCTGCACTGTTCAACATCAAAGAGGAGAGAGAAACACTTTTTGATGTCCAGCTGCTTTAAAACCTCAGATCAACCATCATGAAAGGGCTGTCAATTTGTAATCTTAAAACACACTATGTTACAGATCTGCTGCGAGCCACTTGTTTGAAGATATTGCCTTGACTTGAGGAAGAGGGCATTACAGTGCCCACTGCCAGGTGCCTACTCCTTCCACCGTAGACTCCCGAAAGCAGTGGAAGCCATGGTACTGAGGCTTTTGTGGCTTTGTGCGTGCCACAGTTGCCTCCGTTCTGTGCGTCTTAACTAGCGGATGGAATCGCTTGGGTAGGTGAGTTTATTACTCATAAGAGCTTCTAGAATTCTTGAAACCCTGCTCCTCGTGAGAACTGAAGCTTGTACTTTTCAAACCATCAACTATTTTATTCTTTTTATGGATAAAAAAATTCAAAAAAAAAATAGTTTGTTGATGAGCTTTAAAATTTAAAACACCTAATTATCATGCCTGGCAAAACAAATGATGTACATCTTTTACGATTATTCTATATTGACATCTAAGCAGAGCGGATCTTAGATGAAATGGAGCAAGTGTTTTTGTATCTGTTCTATTTATGATCTTGATATTATCTGTATCTGATATGTGCTCTATCAAATACTTGTTAAATTAATTAATGATATCCGCCTAATCGGATATAAATCCGAAACGAATCTAGATTTTATCCAGATCTGTGTACAGTTCTAACTCTCACATTTCAGGGATGAGTAATACATGAATCTTAAACCTTAAATCTTAAATACACTTTCACAAGCTCTTATTGGTCATTAGGTTGGTTGTTCATTGTGTCCACTTAATAAGGAGCTTGCAAAAGTGTAAAATTGTGATACTTTTACAAGTATAATAAATATTTCTCTCAGTGAATATGAGGATTTTGTAAAGGTGTTTACATATTCTCGATAATATCTCAATTGTGCTCGTTAAGTAGGGAGATTTTGTTCTGTACAATTTCATTATTTTTCCACCCTTACAAATGATTCCTCTAATTTCAAAAGTTCTACTATCTAAAAAATAAAATCTCTTCATCTGGGAAGAACAAATTCACCACAAATCCCCATATTTGTGTCAGGAAAGTTCAAAATTGAGACTGTTTAGTTGTTCTACTAATGTGATCTCTTCTCACTGCGCTCATGCAAATGATTTTTCTGGCAAAACTAAATCTATATATATTATTAAAACATAATTTGATTTTGTCAATATAAAACGTCGCATGCCACAAATAAAACTTCTCATCTAAACTCAACTCTCTTGTTCACTCTTTTCTCCGCGATTTCTCTCTCCACAAATAAAACTTATCATCTAAACTTAACTCTCTCTACGCTCCACGATCTCTTCTCCGCATAAAAATTAATTGTCTTTCTCTCTCTTCCATTCTCAATCTCACATAAAAATCACTCATTATATAACTCCTCTATCTCTAAAATTAAAATATTTATTTATTTTAAAATATCATAACTATGTAATTTAAAATAAATATTTATTTAAAATTAAAAACATCTCGAACATGGCACAGACGTAAGACTACATTTTACTATTAAATTAGGACTCAAAATATATATTCATTAAAAAAATTAACTCTACATATTCTATTTAAAAATTTTCATTTTGATTTTGTACTCTATTTAAGACAAATATTTATATAAATCTAAAAATATATGCACAAAGTATACTATATAAAATGCCAAAAACAGTAAAAAAGAAAAATTTCCGTTGCCGGGACTCGAACCCGGGTCTCTCGGGTGAGAGCCGAGTATCCTAACCAACTAGACTACAACGGAATGTGTTGTGCAAATTGGGTCATATTTTTCTCGGCCTCTAAAAAAAACAAACCCCAGCCCGTCGGCCCTCTTTTAAAAGCGATATAAAATTTCACTTATTTATCAACTTTTAAAGGTAGATATTTTAGTAAATTCATATCTTATTTATTAGTCTGGCCCAGCAGTGCATGCCAGCCCTCTTTTAAGAAGAAAATTTTGCTAGATTTATCTCTTATTTATCAAATTTATCAGAGTTTCTATTCTGATGGGAAACATAACTGATGTATTTCTCAATTTTGAGATGCAAACTATAATTTTCTGACCGCCAACTAACTATAGGAATTGACGTTTTTCTTAAAAATTGGGATATAACATGTGATTTGCAAATTTCGATAATGTAATTTTCCAATTAAATGTGCATAAAATGGGGAAAATGATAAAAAAATTGGGATATAAAATATGATTTGCAAATTTCGATATATTTACTTTTTTTTCTAATTAAACGTGCATAAAATGAGGAAAAGGAATAGTAGATTTATCTCTTATTTATCAGTTTTATCAGAGTGATAGTAAAATATCCTTTCTATTCTGATGGGAAACATAACTGATGTATTTTCTCAATTTTGAAATACAAAATATAATATTCTGACTGCCAAGTAGCTATAGGAATTTATATTTTTCTTAAAAAATGAGAGATAGCATTTGATTTGCAAATTTCGATATATGTAATTTTTCCAATAAAATGTGCACAAAATGGGAAAAAAGGATAAAAAAATTGGGATATAAAATATGATCTGAAAATTTCGATATATCTAATTTTTCCATTAAACATGCATAAAATAAGGAAAAAGAATAGTGGACTTACCTCTTATTTATCGGTTTTATCAGAGTGATAGTAAAATATTCTTTCTTGCTGTTGGGAAATATAACTGAGGTATGTTCTCAATTTTGAGATGCAAAATATAAATTTTTGACCGCCATCTAACTATAGGAATTCATCTTTTTCTTAAAAATGGGGATATAACATGTGATTTGCAAATTTCAATATATGCAAAATTTTCAATTATATGTGCATAAAAGGGGAAAAAGGATAAAAACATTGGGATATAAAACATGATTTGCAATTTAAGTTTTCCCATTTAAACATTGATAAAGTGAGAAAAAGGAATAGTAGATTTATCTCTTATTTATCGGTTTTATCAGAATGGAAGTAAAATATTCTTTCTATTCTGATGGCAAACATAACTGATGTATTTTCTCAATTTTGAGATACAAAATATAATTTTTTAACTGCCAACTAACTATAGGAATTGATGTTTTTTTAAAAAAGCTGGGATATATCATGTGATTTGTAAATTTTGATATATGCAATTTTTCCAATTAAATGTGCATAAAAATGGGAAAAAGGATATAAAATGTGATTAGCAAATTTCGATATATATTAATTTTTCCAATAAAACATGCACAAAATAAGATTAAAAAAATTTCCGTTGCCGGGACTCGTAACTGCCAACTAACTATAGGAATTAATGTTTTTATTAAAAAAATAGGATATATCATGTGATTTGTAAATTTTGATATATGCAATTTTTCCAATTAAATGTGCATAAAAATGGGAAAAAGGATATAAAATGTGATTAGTAAATTTCGATATATATTAATTTTTCCAATAAAACATGCACAAAATAAGATTAAAAAAATTTCCGTTGCCGGGACTCGAACCCGGGTCTCTCGGGTGAGAGCCGAGTATCCTAACCAACTAGACTACAACGGAGTGGTTGCTAGGGCAAAATTAATGCTTTAAGAACAATTAACATCTATGCTAGCCTGGTTCGTTGCTATGTTACGGAGTCTTCCCGTTTCCAACTACAAGGTAAATAAAGGAAGGTGATGCCTTGAGTGTAAAGTTCACGATAAAAATATTAGAATTTTTAAATTTTCGGCCCCTCTAAAACTTAGTAATTAAGAAATAAAACCTCTGCAATCTATATATTTATTAATAAACGCCCAAAATTTCTTACTTCTTAGTATATAATCTCTCTGGTCAATAGCTGTTTGAGGAACAAGAGATTCGATGGTATATTCCCTCCCCAACCATCATAGTAAGTTATTCTACCAAAAGTACCCTTCATATCTTTTTAAACTCATTTTGTGAGCATATATACAAGGTTCTAGGCTTATCTTGCGGTGGTGGCATTGCTTCGTCTCGGCAGCGCCACTCCCTCATCATTAGCGGTGTCATTCCTTCATCAGTGGTGGCGCATGCTTCGATGGCGGTAGCGCGACTTTGGCGGCGGCGGCGGTGACAAACAATGTCGCGTTGCTACGGTGCACCTTTTAGGGCAACAAACACTTTGTTTGATCGAGGATTGTGCCACTCCGTCGCTGACCACACACAATCTTTTGTCGGCGGTAGCGGCAAGCAACGTCGTCTTTATGGCAACAACGCACACATACAAAACCTTCAGGCTCATAGGATAAAGTAGGTGTGGATTTTCTCTGTCCATCTCTATAAAATCTCCATCACAATCTACAACCTCATAGTCAGACTCATCAGATTCAGTAGGTAAAGAATGGTAGCTCTTCTAAGTGAAGACCCCATCTAAATCAAACTCTTAGTATGTAGAACATTCATCAACATTATCACCATCATCATATTCTACGTACTCAGAGCCACTTGATTCTTCCACTACCTCTTCATTAGTATCTACCATTGATTGTGTATCATCCATTTAGGGTATGCCACTACCCTAACCAGACATATTAAGTTGTGTCATCTCTACTACTTAATAGAGATAATGATAAATTTCATAATAAAGGTGCTGGAGACTTACCCAAACTTGGGGACAACAAGTAACATGCTGCATGGAGGAGCTGGCGACTTACCCAAACTTGGGGACAACAAGGCTAACACTTGTCATGACAGTAAGAATAATGGTTTAGAGTTGGTAAAAAGTGAAAGTTCCAAGAATCTCTGTTACTATTGCTGTGACGATGACAGAGGAATTGATAAATATGTATTGGAGGAAGATTTATCTCTTTGTAAAATAGAGAAGGGCTAGCTGTATCATTATAAATAAGAATGGGATCTCATGGTCAAGGCTGAGATAGGCTATATGACCAGTCTTGTGGATGTAGGTGAAAACCGAACCACGTTAAATCTTCTCTCTCACTTTTCTTATTTTTTTCTTTTATGGTATCAGAGCATAAAATCCTTTTGAGGATCAAGTATTCTGGGTCATCTTCTTGCTCGATCTCTCATTTTTGCCAAGCAAAATCATCCTCATCAAGCATGGCGTCTGTTGGTGCTGCTTCATCAAGCATGATATCTGCTGTTGCCTCTTCAACACCGGTAACACCGTCCCTTTATGTGTCCTCAATAACATCGTTAGTTTCAATCAAACTTGATGGGAGCAATTTTTTGCTCTGGAAGGCACAACCCCTTCTTGTTTTACGTAGTCAACGTCTAATGGGATATATAGATGGGATAGTACCAAGGCCTAATCCTATTATTGTTACAAAAGATGGAGAAATTGAAAAAGTTAGTGCTAATCTAGCCTATAAAGCATGGATAGCAACTGATCAGCTTATAGTTAGTTGGTTGAATGCTACAGTGTCCGATGATATGCTTTCTGAGATTCTTGACTTCAACTCTACTAAAGATATTTGGGAACATATTCAAAAACTAGTTATTAAACGATCCAAAGCTATAGAAGGTCAGTACAGACAAGAATTGATCTACTGTCGATAAGATAAAGAAAATGTAGAGGAATATCTTCGTCGGTTTAAGAAGATCTTTGATAATCTAGCTGCAATCGGGAAACCAGTTGATGAGGAAGATAAAGTTACATGGATTTTAAATGGACTGAATCCAATATATGATAACTATGTTACCTCAATATTTTCTCGTCCTCCCTTGCCTTCATATGATGATCTCATATGTACACTCATTGCTCAGGAATCAAGAGTTAAAGCTAACAAGGCTCGTGTTTCTTCTATAGATATTGCCTTCTTAGCAAAGGAGGAAAGTAAAACAGGGAAAGTGCTACAAAAGGGCATATCTAAAGGAGGACTGTACGTGCTTGATTCAAATGAAGGAGAAGAAAATAAAGCTTTCCTTTGTGACGGTGATAGATGGCATGCTCGACTTGGACATCCTTCAGAGAAAGTGTTATCTTTTCTTGGCAAGAAAAATTTACTTTCCTTTCATGACCTATCTTCTTCCTTGTGTGAATCTTGTCAGATGGGCAAGCATGTGAAATTACCTTTTAAGCTAGATAATAAAGTTGTTGCTGAACCATTTGCTTTGGTTCACTCAGATGTCTGGGGACCAGCACCTATCTCTTCTATTCATGGATTTTGTTATTACGTCATATTTGTCGATGATCACACTAGATTCACATGGTTTTATCCTCTCACTAATAAGTCTGATTTTTATGATGTTTTCCTTAAATTTCATCGGATGGTTCAGAATGTTTTTAGTGCAAAAATTAAAACTTTACATTCTGACAATGGAGGAGAATATATTGGGCAACAACTTCAAAGATGCCTTGCTGATAATGGGATCCTTCACATATTTTCTAGTCCTCACACTCCAGAGCAAAATGCACGAGCAGAGCGGAAGCATAGACACATTACTGAAATGGGATTAACCATGTTGTATCATAGTCAAGTTGATTTGAAATATTGGGTAGAAGCTTTTAGCACAGCTGTGTATCTCATAAATCGTCTTCCTACCAAAGTTTTACAGAACAATTCTCCTTATTTTCAATTGTACAATGAGCAGCCAGATTATGCAACTTTACGAGTGTTTGGTTGTCGATGTTTTCCTAACTTGAAAGATTATAGAAAATCTAAATTTGACCCAAAGTCATTACCTTGTGTATTCATGGATATAGCAACATCACAAAGGCTACAAAAGTTTACACCCTCCAACTAATCGAATATATATTAATAGACATGTGTTGTTTGATGAAGATATTATGCCCTTTCATGGAAACTTACATCAACACATTTCAGATTCTTCTGATGATTGGCTTGAGTTTACTGCTGAGCCATCCCCAAGTCAAAATAGGCGAACTTCAGCCACCCGACCACCTCTAGAAGTTGTTCACTTATTCATACACCAATGGAAAATGTGGATACTAACACTCTTGCAGTAGATCCTTCTGAAGAAGTGAGCCTACCCCTATGCAATCTAGTTCCACTTCATCTTCAGTAGACCAGTAGGAACTCTACATTCCTTCCCAAGTTGATGACTCTGATGCATTAATATCTACTTCAACAGCTACAACTATGGTTCAGCAGTCCACATCTAGTACAATTCCTTTAACTTCTACCAAATCTCATCACATGGTTACTCGGACAGACAAAGGACAATGTAAAGCAAAGGTGTTTCCAGATTATGTATACTTAACTCCTTTAGAATCTGAACCCAAGTCTTCTCGTTTGGCCCTCACTCTTCCTCACTGGAAATCTGCTATGGACGAGGAAATTCGAGCACTTCAAGAGCATGGCACATGGACTCTTGTACCTAGAAACCCGAATATGAACGTCGTTGGCTGCAAATGGGTATACAAAATCAAATACATCCCTAATGGTCAAGTAGAGCGCTACAAGGCGCGATTGGTAGCAAAGGGTTATAATCAACTACTTGGTATAGACTTTGATGATACCTTTAGCCCTGTTGTGAAAGCACCAACAATCCGTATCATCCTTACTATTGCCACAGTCATGCAATGGACTATCAAGCAACTCGATGTAAAAAATGGCTTTCTACATGGTCATTTGCAGGATGATGTATTTATGGAGCAACCCCTAGGATATATTGATAAACATCATCCTAATCATGTGTGTAAACTCAATCGTGCATTATATGGCTTGCGACAAGCTTCACGGGCATGGTATGATCGATTCAAGACTTTTCTATTGGCCATGGATTTCCAATGCTCTCTTCCTGACAATCAATGTTTGTTTTATCCACTGATTCCTCTCTGATTATTCTATTGCTCTATGTTGATGACATTGTGATTACTGGGAATGACCATACTTCTACAAGCAATTATTGATGATTTGGCCAATGAGTTTCACATGAAAGATCTTGGTTTGCTACATTTTTTCTTGGGGATTGAGGTTCATCATACTTCACATGGCTTAATTCTCTCCAAATGAAATATACTATGGATTTGTTACATCGTGCTGGACTTTCCGATTGCAAACCAATTCTACTCCACTTGGGCCAGGTCAACACCTTAGTTCTCAAGGCACTCCTTTTATAATCCCACTCTTTATCGAAGTATAGTCAGAGCACTTCATATTTGACCTTGACTCGTCCCGACATTACTTATAGTGTTAATACAATATGTCAATTTATGCATCAACCTACTGAAGAACATTTCAAAGCTGTTAAACGGATATTTCGCTATCTTAAGGGAACCATTAACTATGGATTTGTCATTTCACAACAAAGTCCCTTACATCTACTTGCCTTCGCTGATGCTGATTGGGCTGGGTGTCCTGACACTCGACGTTCCACTTCTGGCTATGTTGTTTATCTTGGTACCAACTGCATATCATGGAGTGCTAAGAAACAACCAACTATCTCACGATCTAGTTCTGAGGTGGAATATAGGTCTCTCGCTTCCACTGCTGCAGAAGTAACATGGGTACTTTATATACTTGGTGCCATTGGTTTACGGCTCAATGAAATTCCACATTTATATTGTGACAACCGAAGTGCTATTTCTATGTCATCAAATCAAGTTTTTCATGGTCGTTCCAAACATATTGCCCTTGATTACCATTTTGTTCGTGAAAAAGTTGTTGCAGGTGAACTTCAAGTTTTCCATGTTCCTACCTCCAAACAAGTAGCAGACATATTTACTAAGAGCTTATCCAGTGCTCATCATGATTTCTTTCGTTCCAAGTTGAATGTTCTTCTGCTTTCCACCTTCAACTTGAAGGAGGGTAATAGAGATAATGATAAATTTCATAATAAAGGTGCTGGAGACTTACCAAACTTGGGGACAGCAAGCAACATGCTGGGGGAGCTGGCGACTTACCCAAACTTGGGGACAGCAAGGTAACACTTGTCATGACAGTAAGAATAATGGTTTAGAGTTGGTAAAAAGTGAAAGTTCCAAGAATCTCTGTTACTATTGCTGCGACGATGACAGAGGAATGAATTGATAAATATGTATGGAGGAAGATTTATCTCTTTGTAAAACAGAGAAGGGCTGTATCATTATAAATAAGAATGGGATCCCATGGTCCAGGCTGAAATAGGCTATATGACCAATCTTGTGGATGTAGGTGAAAACCGAACCACATTAAATCTTCTCTCTCACTTTTCTTATTTTTTTCTTTTACTACTCACACATAAATTCTCACTTTTTCTATTTTCATGTACGACTTCAACACCTCGAAGAGTTGCTCATTAGAAGTAAACTCTTGATATCTTATCGGCCTAAAGATAGACACCTCAAAGTGAAAAGATAATGCTTGTTCTTGTCCATTTAGAAATCATGGACATATCTTCCATCAACGTCAATCAACTGTAATAATATATATTAACAATTAGTGTCTTCATCTGCCCCAATATACAAAAGTAGCATTGCCCTTGGGATTGGTCTTCTAGTAATCGCCGTACCTATATGTAAGCTTCAAGCGTGGCTCTGCCTTGATCATTTTTGTGAAGACTTGATCTAACTTCAACAATAAAAGTAAATCTTAAACCCTAAACAAACTTAAAAGGAAAGTCAACATATCGGGATGTTGGGGGCGACAGGTTCAAAGTATATATGGACAATTTTGTCATTTTATTATACTAGTTAAATGGAACCATGGTTAGTTAATTTAGCCTAACCTGACTTTTAACGACAACAACTTTTTCCTATAATGACAGAGATTTTGGATGTTTATTAATAAATAGATAGGTTGCAGAACTTTTTCCTAATTACTAAGTTATGTTTAAGATATTAATATCCACTCCCTACTCGCAGACACAAAGGGGCGACCTCCATAATCACATAGTCATGATTCGTCCCCTTGTGCATGGCCGCAGAAGGGACATTGGCAAAGTGAGGGCTCATCTTTCTCCTGTTATGCAAGTGAAATAGATTGGGCAACTGTTGCATAGACAAATGCTCTGTGCTCATAAGTTCTTTCGTTGGTGATGGTGTAATATTTGCTATGGTTAGAACTTTGGGTAGTCCTCAGCATGCAACTCAAATTAATGTAACCCCAACCACACACCCCCACCCCCAAGAAAACGTACTCCTGTCCAGCAATTCGTCTCTTGCGACTTTTTATCCCATCTTCTGTAGAACTTCACTGGTCGAATATTTTATGCCGGCATTTAGTGACTGAAATTGTTCAAGAAAGTACTAAAAGTTTTGTCAAACTTTTGAATCCCAACTCCCAGTTACATGTTTGTTTAAGATGATTAGAAACATATGCCCTTCCTATTACAGCACTGGTGTAATAAAGGATAAGTATGTTTTTAGTGATCACAAAGTTCTTTTTTGCAAAGAATGGTTTCTATATATTTACACAATTATAATGGAACGTCCATGTGGCAATCCTTTAGACTTTTCCAGTGGGCGAAAGCACCGTCTACTATTGTCAAAAAATGGAAAAGAAGAAAAAAGCAGCGTCTACCAACTGCAAATCCAAAAGTATGTGGAAAGCAACTAGGTCTGTTGACCAGTCCGACAACTCTATATAGGGATGTTCATGATTTAATTTGATTTGATTTATAGAAGATTTTTTAAAAATCAAATCAAATCAAATTCGGATCTAACTCGAACCAAATCAAATCAAAATTTTTTGAAACCAAATTAAACTAAATTCGATTTGATTCGGTTTAACTTGAAAATAAATGGGTATTAGATTCTTTAGTCTAAATAAGATTTTAATCACTTGTTCTCTAATAAATTACTATCAAATAATATTTGAAATAAAATATTAAATGTTGATGACCATATTAACCTCCATAATATATATTTTTACATAAATATATTAAAATTTTTGATAAATATATACAAATTAAAATTATTATTATAACTCGGTTTAATTGGTTGGTTTGGTTTCTAGAACTTAGAAACCGAACCAAGCCGAATTTTCTTTTTTGGTTTGGTTTGAAATCAAACTAAATTTTTTCTTTGTTCAAACCGAACTAAATCAAATTGAATCGCTCGATTCGGTTTAATTTTTCGATTTGAACCGAATATTGAACACACTAATCCTATATGACAAGATAAACTTAAAATTTAGCTTAATTGTTTGTTTTTGCAGTACTTTTTATGGGAAAATTAATTAATTAATTAGGGTCAATATTGACGGTGGAAACTTATTTTCTGGTTCTGTTAAGATAAGTGCCTCAAGTAGTCTTATTTTTTTGGTGAGTTTTAATAATCACTCATTGAAAAGATATTTTTTATTTTTATCTTATTTCTCATTTTACTCTTCCGTGTATACGTACTTTACCATCGGATATGTATGATCACTGTATTTATATTTTAATTAATTTTTATGTATTTTAATTGATTCTCTCGTCTACTTCAACCAGTTAACTCATATTTTAACTAGATTCTACATCTACTTGAGAGAATTGGAGGGCCTCTCTCCTCCTTTCTCTCTCTCTCTGGTCAACCTCTCCACTCTCTCTCTCTCTCGCTCTTCAACCTCTCCTCTCTCTCATCATTCCAATAATTAAAAAATAATAATATAATTATTTACCAAACATGTCTGCACAAGTTTTAATTAAAATTTATGACATTTGTGTCAAATAAATAATATTAATGTTTTCAATTTTAAAAATTAAAATAATTTTTAAAGAAAGGTGTTTCCAAACATCTTATAAACAATGTTATTAAGAAACTATGTATACATATGACAACGTTGAAAGAGTTGCCTTTTGGTCAATTAATGTCTTCAATGAGACCATCATATCTCTTCAAACTATGGGATGTAGCTTATCTCTGTACTAGCAAAAAAGATGAAATCGTAAAAATATTTCTTATGCTTGCATTCTGTTAAGGATAAGTTTAAATTTTCTTGACGAGGAAATATGAGAAGGATCATAAAAGCTTAATATACTTTTCAAAGCTTAATATACTTATCAAAACATATTTGTTGCGTTTAGACAATGACATGCTGCATAGGCACTACCCACATTGCATTTAGACAATGACAAATTAAGCTTATATTTTGAGTTCTAAAATATAAATTTTAGATTTCAAAATATTTTTTTAAGGTTTGAAAATATTGGCTGATTTTTAATAGTAATTTAAATTCTAAAATATAAATCTCAATTTTCAAAATATAAATATAAATTTTAAAATAATAATTTTAAATCTCACCATTGTCTACCGCTTCCGTTCACCGTTGTCGTCTGTTGCTTCCCCTATCTACTAACATGCGTGAGACACTTAATATATGCTACACAAGTTGCCATATAAAAAAGGGTTTGTCGTATTGTATTTGCGAGTCCTGACATAATCGACACGGTATAGTAAAATTAGTTGACTGATTTCTTCTTATCGCTCAATCGATTTTTCTAATGAGCATCGATCTAGATGTCCAACAGATCAAAATCTAAAATTAGTTAATCGATTTTTTTTATTAGTCGATCGATTTCTGTGAAGATAATGTTTAGATCTTATGATCTATTTAGTCTTAAAAAAATAAAAATCGATCAATTAATTTAATATTTTGATTAATCGATCGATATCGTATCACAATAATGCACACACAGTCGATATGCGTTATCAATTTACTGCAGTAAATCTTGAGTATGATATACATTTCAACATGAGAATTATTTGCTCTTGTGAAAGCAAAAAACAAACGAGGGACAATCAATATCCGACTTGAATATTGGTTGGACGTTGAGACCCACCTCAACACCACTCGATGTCTGACCCAGTGGCGGATCCTATGAAGAGTCAGTGGGGTCACGTGACCCCACTGATTTAGAAGGGGAGTCTTAAATAGTTTTTTTTTTTTTTGTATATGTCAAAATTTTATATATGTAAGGTTATGTAAAGTGATCCCACTAAACTAATTTCAAGATCCGTCACTGATCTGACCAATCACGACGGAGCATCAACAATGCTGGCTCTTAGTTACTCCGTTGGTAGGGGTGTTCACGGTTCGGTTCGATTTTCTCTATTTTTAGGAGAAACCGAACCGAACCAAATTTACTGTCAAACCGAAATATTATATTTCTGACATTTTTAAATATTTTATGGTATTTTTGACGTTTTTATGCCATTTTTGGCAAAAACTATTAAAAGAAACTTTTTTGGCGGTCGCGAGTTTCGAACTCGAACCAAATTATAGAAGATTTTTTAAAAATCAAATCAAATCAAATTCGGATCCAACTCGAACCAAATCAAATCAAAATTTTTTGAAACCAAATTAAACTAAATTCGATTTGATTCGGTTTAACTTGAAAATAAATGGGTATTTAGATTCTCTTAGTCTTAAATAAGATTTTAATCACTTGTTTCTCTAATAAATTACTATCAAATAATATTTGAATAAAATATTAAATGTTGATGACCATATTAACCTCCATAATATATATTTTTACATAAATATATTAAAATTTTTGATAAATATATACAAATTAAAATTATTATTTTAACTCGGTTTAATTGGTTTGGTTTGGTTTCTAGAACTTAGAAACCGAACCAAGCCGAATTCTTTTTTGGTTTGGTTTGAAATCAAACTAAATTTTTTCTTTGTTCAAACCGAACTAAATCAAATTGAATCGCTCGATTCGGTTTAATTTTTCGATTTGAACCGAATATTGAACACCTAATCCTATATGACAGATAAACTTAAAATTTAGCTTAATTGTTTTTTTTGCAGTACTTTTTATGGGAAAATTAATTAATTAATTAGGGTCAATATTGACGGTGGAAACTTATTTTCTGGTTCTGTTAAGATAAGTGCCTCAAGTAGTCTTATTTTTTTGGTGAGTTTTAATAATCACTCATTGACAAGATATTTTTTATTTTTATCTTATTTCTCATTTTACTCTTCGTGTATACGTACTTTACCATCGGATATGTATGATCACTGTATTTATATTTTAATTAATTTTTATGTATTTTAATTGATTCTCTCGTCTACTTCAAAACCAGTTAACTCATCTATTTTAACTAGATTCTACATCTACTTGAGAGATTGGAGGGCCTCTCTCCTCCTTTCTCTCTCTCTCTGGTCAACCTCTCCACTCTCTCCTCTCTCTCGCTCTTCAACCTCTCCTCTCTCTCATCATTCCAATAATTAAAAATATAATAATAATTATTTACCAAACATGTCTGCACAAGTTTTAATTAAAATTTATGACATTTGTGTCAAATAAATAATATTAATGTTTTCAATTTTAAAAATTAAAATAATTTTTAAAGAAAGGTGTTTCCAAACATCTTATAAACAATGTTATTAAGAACTATGTATACATATGACAACGTTGAAAGAGTTGCCTTTTGGTCAATTAATGTCTTCAATTGAGACCATCATATTCTCTTCAAACTATGGGATGTAGCTTATCTCTGTACTAGCAAAAAAGATGAATCGTAAAAATATTTCTTATGCTTGCATTCTGTTAAGGATAAGTTTAAATTTTCTTGACGAGGAAATATGAGAAGGATCATAAAAGCTTATATACTTTTCAAAGCTTAATATACTTATCAAAACATATTTGTTGCGTTTAGACAATGACATGCTGCATAGGCACTACCCACATTGCATTAGACAATGACAAATTAAGCTTATATTTTGAGTTCTAAAATATAAATTTTAGATTTCAAAATATTTTTTTAAGGTTTGAAAATATTGGCTGATTTTTAATAGTAATTTAAATTCTAAAATATAAATCTCAATTTTCAAATATAAATATAAATTTTAAAATAATAATTTTAAATCTCACCATTGTCTACCGCTTCCGTTCACCGTTGTCGTCTGTTGCTTCCCCTATCTACTAACATGCGTGAGACACTTAATATATGCTACACAAGTTGCCATATAAATAAGGGTTTGTCGTATTGTATTTGCGAGTCCTGACATAATCGACACGGTATAGTAAAATTAGTTGACTGATTTCTTCTTATCGCTCAATCGATTTTTCTAATGAGCATCGATCTAGATGTCCAACAGATCAAAATCTAAAATTAGTTAATCGATTTTTTTTATTAGTCGATCGATTTCTGTGAAGATAATGTTTAGATCTTATGATCTATTTAGTCTTAAAAAAATAAAAATCGATCAATTAATTTAATATTTTTGATTATCGATCGATATCGTATCACAAATAATGCACACACAGTCGATATGCGTTATCAATTTACTGCAGTAATCTTGAGTATGATATACATTTCAACATGAGAATTATTTGCTCTTGTGAAAGCAAAAAACAAACGAGGGACAATCAATATCCGACTTGAATATGGTTGGACGTTGAGACCCACCTCAACACCACTCGATGTCTGACCCAGTGGCGGATCCTATGAAGAGTCAGTGGGGTCACGTGACCCCACTGATTTAGAAGGGGAGTCTTAAATAGTTTTTTTTTTTTTTTTGTATATGTCAAAATTATATATGTAAGGTTATGTAAGGTGATCCCACTAAACTAATTTCAAGATCCGTCACTGATCTGACCAATCACGACGGAGCATCAACAATGCTGGCTCTTAGTTTACTCCGTTGGTAGGGGTGTTCACGGTTCGGTTCGATTTTCTCTATTTTTAGGAGAAACCGAACCGACCAAATTTACTGTCAACCGAAATATTATATTTCTGACATTTTTAAATATTTTATGGTATTTTTGACGTTTTTATGCCATTTTTGGCAAAACTATAAAAGAAACTTTTTTGGCGGTCGCGAGTTTCGAACTCGAACCAAATTATAGAAGATTTTTTAAAAATCAAATCAAATCAAATTCGGATCCAACTCGAACCAAATCAAATCAAAATTTTTTGAAACCAAATTAACTAAATTCGATTTGATTCGGTTTAACTTGAAAATAAATGGGTATTTAGATTCTCTTAGTCTTAAATAAGATTTTAATCACTTGTTTCTCTAATAAATTACTATCAATATAATATTTGAAATAAAATATTAAATGTTGATGACCATATTAACCTCCATAATATATATTTTTACATAAATATATTAAAATTTTTGATAAATATATACAAATTAAAATTTATTATTATAACTCGGTTTAATTGGTTTGGTTTGGTTTCTAGAACTTAGAAACCGAACCAAGCCGAATTTTCTTTTTTGGTTTGGTTTGAAATCAAACTAAATTTTTTCTTTGTTCAAACCGAACTAAATCAAATTGAATCGCTCGATTCGGTTTAATTTTTCGATTTGAACCGAATATTGAACACCCCTAATCCTATATGACAAGATAAACTTAAAATTTAGCTTATTGTTTGTTTTTGCAGTACTTTTTATGGGAAAATTAATTAATTAATTAGGGTCATATTGACGGTGGAAACTTATTTTCTGGTTCTGTTAAGATAAGTGCCTCAAGTAGTCTTATTTTTTTGGTGAGTTTTAATAATCACTCATTGAAAAGATATTTTTTATTTTTATCTTATTTCTCATTTTACTCTTCCGTGTATACGTACTTTACCATCAGATATGTATGATCACTGTATTTATATTTTAATTAATTTTTTATGTATTTTAATTGATTCTCTCGTCTACTTCAACCAGTTAACTCATCTATTTTAACTAGATTCTACATCTACTTGAGAGAATTGGAGGGCCTCTCTCCTCCTTTCTCTCTCTCTCTGGTCAACCTCTCCACTCTCTCCTCTCTCTCGCTCTTCAACCTCTCCTCTCTCTCATCATTCCAATAATTAAAAAATAATAATAATAATTATTTACCAAACATGTCTGCACAAGTTTTAATTAAAATTTATGACATTTGTGTCAAATAAATAATATTAAATGTTTTCAATTTTAAAAATTAAAATAATTTTTTAAAGAAAGGTGTTTCCAAACATCTTATAAACAATGTTATTAAGAAACTATGTATACATATGACAACGTTGAAAGAGTTGCCTTTTGGTCAATTAATGTCTTCAATTGAGACCATCATATTCTCTTCAAACTATGGGATGTAGCTTATCTCTGTACTAGCAAAAAAGATGAAATCGTAAAAATATTTCTTATGCTTGCATTCTGTTAAGGATAAGTTTAAATTTTCTTGACGAGGAAATATGAGAAGGATCATAAAAGCTTAATATACTTTTCAAAGCTTAATATACTTATCAAAACATATTTGTTGCGTTTAGACAATGACATTGCTGCATAGGCACTACCCACATTGCATTTAGACAATGACAAATTAAGCTTATATTTTGAGTTCTAAAATATAAATTTTAGATTTCAAAATATTTTTTTTAAGGTTTGAAAATATTGGCTGATTTTTAATAGTAATTTAAATTCTAAAATATAAATCTCAATTTTCAAAATATAAATATAAATTTTAAAATAATAATTTTAAATCTCACCATTGTCTACCGCTTCCGTTCACCGTTGTCGTCTGTTGCTTCCCCTATCTACTAACATGCGTGAGACACTTAATATATGCTACACAAGTTGCCATATAAAATAAGGGTTTGTCGTATTGTATTTGCGAGTCCTGACATAATCGACACGGTATAGTAAAATTAGTTGACTGATTTCTTCTTATCGCTCAATCGATTTTTCTAATGAGCATCGATCTAGATGTCCAACAGATCAAAATCTAAAATTAGTTAATCGATTTTTTTTATTAGTCGATCGATTTCTGTGAAGATAATGTTTAGATCTTATGATCTATTTAGTCTTAAAAAAATAAAAATCGATCAATTAATTTAATATTTTTGATTAATCGATCGATATCGTATCACAAATAATGCACACACAGTCGATATGCGTTATCAATTTACTGCAGTAAATCTTGAGTATGATATACATTTCAACATGAGAATTATTTTGCTCTTGTGAAAGCAAAAAACAAACGAGGGACAATCAATATCCGACGTGAATATTGGTTGGACGTTGAGACCCACCTCAACACCACTCGATGTCTGACCCAGTGGCGGATCCTATGAAGAGTCAGTGGGGTCACGTGACCCCACTGATTTAGAAGGGGAGTCTTAAAGAGTTTTTTTTTTTTTTTGTATATGTCAAAATTTTATATATGTAAGGTTATGTAAAGTGATCCCACTAAACTAATTTTCAAGATCCGTCACTGATCTGACCAATCACGACGGAGCATCAACAATGCTGGCTCTTAGTTTACTCCCGTTGGTAGGGGTGTTCACGGTTCGGTTCGATTTTCTCTATTTTTAGGAGAAACCGAACCGAACCAAATTTACTGTCAAACCGAAATATTATATTTCTGACATTTTTAAATATTTTTATGGTATTTTTGACGTTTTTATGCCATTTTTTGGCAAAAACTATTAAAAGAAACTTTTTTGGCGGTCGCGAGTTTCGAACTCGCAACCGCCAGGCGCACGGGCGTCCTCCACTGCGCTATACTTTTTTTTGTTTAAATTTATCATTTATATAATTATATATAGGTATTCGGTTCATTTCGATTTCTCAGTCAAAAATTCGAACCGAACCACCCAATTCATAAAATCGAACCGAATCGATCGATTCGGTTTGGATCGAATAATGAACGGCCCTACCCGTTGGGCATGGGAGTAGAGCAATTCTCTTTCAGCATTGGTACGTACATCGGGGTGGGGCGGCAGGCCGGACTGCTACGTCCGCTCTCCGGACCTCAGCACCGAGACCACCTGCAAGTAGTCATGGGGACCGAGTTACGATCAGATTCCCAGGCCATGTTCACGTAGGGATGGAGAGAACGATGGGAACCCGAGCTACATCGATCACCTCTTCCCAAACAAGTCTTCCTCCTACCCGATACGGCTTTGGCCACCTCATGGCTTCGTCCTGCGCCGCTTCTCCTCCGTGGGTTAAACCGACGCAGTATAATGAGCAACTTGCATCCCGGAGACCGCAACCCTAAACCTCCTCCCGGAGACTCCAAAACGGTCCAAACCCCCCCCCCCCCCCCCGGTTCCGCGACCTTTGCACAAATCTCCACACGCTGTCCATATCCAGCGAAAGATCGCCGCTGTCTGCCGACTAGACAGAACTGATAACGATCATACGTCCAGCCTGCTTCCGAGCAGACCAGCCTACCAAGCTGCCGAGCAGATTGCTTCCGAGCAAAATAGGACTCCGAGCAGACCCGAGCAAACTGCTTCCGAGCAGAACAGAACTTCGAGCAGACCAGAGCAGATTGCTTCCGAGCAGAACAGACTACCAACCAGACCACCTTCCAAGCTGCCATGCACGTTCTCCAACCAACATAAATATGTGTGAACTATGTCTGCATGTCTTCTCTCATTATTACACCCTTTAATGTACAGAAGTAATTATTGTGGTTGTCTGGTTACAGTTGTAACTCTTCACATTCCTTTGTACTATATATACAATGACAAAGGTCTCGAAAGATAAGAAGACGAGACTTTCTCTGCTCAATACTTTCTCTCCTGTCCATTCTATCTTCTTCACATGGTATCAGAGACTTCTGCTTTATAGCTCTTGATCTGTGCTTCTTCTTGACATGGCTGCAAACTCATCCTCTGCTGCGTCATTCTCTTCTTCACCTACTACCTCTCTTAGTGATCTTCCTCTCGAATCTCTTTCCCTGACAACTAATCCCCCTGTCATGCCAGGCACCATGTCCTTGCTTACCATTAAGCTCACCCATGAAAACTATGTTCGTTGGCGTCGTCAGTTCTCCGCAGCACTCCGTGCAACTGGTTATTTGGGCATCATTGATGGGTCTGATGTCTGTCCTCCTGCCACTATACCTGAATCAGACAACAACCCCTGCTCCAATCCTGCACACATCTCTTGGCAAAAACGAGATGCTCTTGTTCTTTCCTGGATGCTAGCTTCTATGACAGATTCGGTGGCCGCCCTTGTTCCAGAGTGCGAGACAGCTCATGCTGCTTGGACTGCTCTTGCGCGAGCTCTAGCATCTCACTCCGGGGCTCGCGTTCTCCAGTTGCGCACTCAGCTGCAGTCTCTTCGTCGCGGTTCCTCTACTATCACTGAGTATATGCAGACGATCAAGGGCATTGCTGATAGTCTCACCATCATTGGTGAACTGTTCGTGAGCAAGATCTGATTATGCAAGTACTTGCTGGTCTTGGTCCTTCTTACAACACTTTCATCCCTTCCGTCACTACTCGTATCCGCGATGTTTCTCTTGAAGACTTACATGCCATGCTGCTGGCTCATGAGAGCTTTATGCAACACTGTGAGCAGTCCCCTGAGGAGGCGACCTTCCCTTCTGCTCACTCTGCTATTCGTGAACGCACACCCATCTCAGCGGATGTCACGCGTCGTGGAGCATCTCATGCTAGTTCTCGCTCTAGCCGAGGACGCAACAAAGGTCGAGGTCGCGGCCGCGGTCCCTTCTGTCAAATTTGCTTCGTTAGCGGACAACACTACGCCCACGAGTGTCCAGAACGCTTCAACCAACATTTTGCTGGCGGACCGCGTTCTCAACCATCTCAGCAACAGAATCCAGTTCCATCCCTGTCGCTGTTACCAGGGACACCTCTTGCTGCCATGACAACGACCACTGGACCACCTGCCTCAACATCTGCATGGTACCCAGACTCGGGTGCTACACATCATGTGACTCCCGACTATGGCCAGCTCCTGTCGGCATCCCCATATCATGGTTCGGACACGGTGCAAGTTGGGAACGGTTCAGGTTTGCGGATTCTTAACCTTGGACGCACAACACTTCCCTCTCTCTCTCGCCCACTTATACTAAAGAATGTTTTGCATGTTCCCAAAATAACGTGCAATCTTCTTTCTGTTCATCAACTGGCCAAAGATAATAATATCTTTTTTGAATTCCATCCCTTTTTCTATCTTGTCAAGGATCGACAGTCAGGGACGGTTTTGACGCGCGGCCATCTTGATAATCGTGGCCTATATCGCATACCACTACCACCACGGTCGCCATCTATGAAGCTGTCATCTACATCCTCTGCCCGTGCCTTCACCAGCACGCTCGCTTCTTCCGCTTGGCATGAACGGTTGGGACATCCTGCTGTACGGACTGTTCACCAAGTTTTATCTACCTATGGTCTTCCATGCTTCTCTTCTCCCTCCCCTCTCTGTCATGCATGTATGCAAGCCAAGTCTCATCGGCTTCCTTTTCACCGGTCTACCTCACGTTCCACAGGCCCTTTAGACCTCATTCATGCTGATGTTTGGGGCCCTGCGCCTGTCACCTCTCATTGTCACTACAAATACTATGTTTTGTTTATTGATGATTATATCCGTTTCACTTGGATATTTCCCCTCCGTCTCAAATCCGATGTATGTGCTACTTTTATACGCTTTCAGCGTCATGTAGAGCGCTTACTTAATCGGTCCATAAAAATCTTTCATTCCGACTGGGGTGGCGAGTTTCAGGCTCTCCGGACACACCTGGACTCTCATGGGATCTTACACCAGGTTTCTTGCCCCCACACACCTCAGCAAAACGGCACGACAGAACGCAAACATCGGCATATCATTGAGTCTGCGCTAGCCATGCTCCTTCATGCCTCTGTCCCGACTCGCTTCTGGGACGAGGCTGTTCATACAGCCGTCTATCTCATCAATCGTCTTCCTACTCCACTTCTTAATATGGACACTCCTTATCACACTCTCTTTCGCACACACCCAGATTACACTTTTCTCCGCGTCTTTGGGTGTGCATGCTACCCTTGGCTGCGTCCCTATGCCTCCACCAAATTAAGCCCCCGCTCAGAGCGTTGTGTGTTCCTCGGTTATAGCTCCAATCACCTTGGATATCGTTGTCTCAATCCTCTAACCGGCCGGATTTATGTGTCTCGTGATGTTATCTTCGATGAGGGAGTTTTCCCTTTTGCAGGTCGCCTGGGCTCCAATACTCCTGCTGGTGGTATTCTCGGCCCCCCTCCTGATGGCGGTGTTCCAATTCCTCTAGCGGCGTCACCTTCTCAACAGGCTTCTCCCTGTCCTGCCAAGCCACGAACGCCAGCATCACATTGTATCCAGCAAACTCCATCGGATAACATGCCACTGTGCTCTCCTCACCGCAGTTCATCTCCTACGCTGCTACCTGATGGTCTGCAGCCCGCCAATGCCCTGCCACCGACCAGCGGCACTTCTGTCTCCTCCGAGCTGTCACCGGATCCTCCTCCCCGCACCAAGTCTCTACGTGATATATATGCTTTAGTACCTCCCACTATCTCACCACCAGAGGCTCCTGCTGGCACGGCTCTCCCAAGCTCCACACTCCGCTATTCGCCTACCACCTATCTCACTTCTGCCATTCCAGAGCCCACATGTTTTTCACAAGCTGTGAAAACACCTGCTTGGCGAACAGCAATGGCTGTGGAGTTTGATGCTCTTCTCCGCAATGGCACTTGGACACTTGTTCCTCGAGATGCTCAGATGAACGTCCTTGGCTGCAAGTGGGTATTCAAGATCAACAACGGGCTGATGGGACCGTTGAACGCCACAAAGCACGTCTTGTAGCCAAAGGTTTCCGTCAACTCCCTGGAGTCGACTGCTTTGATACGTTCAGCCCCGTCATTAAAATTACCACGGTGCGACTTCTCTTAGCAATCGCCATCAGCTCCAACTGGCCTCTTCGACAGCTCGACGTCTCCAATGCCTTTCTCCATGGAGACTTGGAAGAATCTATCTTTATGGAGCAACCACCTGGCTTTACTCATCCCCAACTACCGGATCATGTGTGTCACTTACGCCGGTCTATCTATGGTCTGCGACAAGCACCCCGGGCATGGTTCACACGTCTGAGCAGCTGGCTTCTCCATCACCACTTTACAGGATCCAAGACAGATACGTCTCTCTTCTTTCGTTGTCACAACTCTTCCAATATTTTTGTCTTGGTTTATGTGGATGATATCCTTGTAACCGGCAACGATCCCGGGGGCGTCTCAGCTCTCATCCACGCCCTCGCCAAGGAGTTTGCCATACGGGATCTCGGTCCTGCTCACTTCTTTCTGGGCATACAACTGCTTCCTCATCCTTCTGGCTGCTTGTTAACACAAACTAAGTACATCTCTGACATCCTGCAACGCACTCGGATGTCAAGTGCGCGGTCCCTCTCTACTCCCATGACCAGCACCAAGTCTGAGGATAGCTCGTTGTTCCCCCCTTTTGAAGACGCTCAGCAGTACCGAAGCGTGGTCGGCGCTCTCTAGTATGCTACCATTACTCGGCCGGATATCTCCTTTGCCGTCAATCAAGCTTGTCAACACATGCATGCCCCCACCACCAATGACTGGGCTCATGTTAAGCGTATCTTACGATATCTCCAAGGCACCTCCACTTATGGGTTACTTCTCCATCACCAGTCAACTCCTCACCTTCATGCTTTCAGTGACGCCGACTGGGCAGGGTCCGCCCAGGACCGGCGGTCCACCGGTGCTACCCTGTCTTCCTCGGACGTAATCTCATCTCCTGGAGTTCCAAGAAGCAACCCACTGTCTCGCGCTCCAGTACAGAAGCCGAGTATAAAGCAGTGGCCAATACTACTGCTGAGCTGTTATGGCTCATGTCTCTTTTAAAAGAACTCGGCTTCTATACTCCGCCCCCTGTTCTTTGGTGTGACAATATTGGGGCGACGTATCTTGCAGCAAACCCAGTGTTTCATGCACGCACTAAGCATGTGGAAATTGATTTTCACTTTGTTCGCGAACGGGTCGCGGCTAAAGAGCTCGTTGTTTCCTATGTGTCTACAAAGGACCAACGCGCTGATATTTTCACGAAGCCCTTACCAAGGCTACGTTTCTCTGAGTTAAGGTCCAAGCTCAATGTTGTCCAGCCTCCCTTGAGCTTGTGGGGGCGTGATAACGATCATACGTCCAGCCTGCTTCCGAGCAGACCAGCCTACCAAGCTGCCGAGCAGATTGCTTCCGAGCAAAATAGGACTCCGAGCAGACCCGAGCAAATTGCTTCCGAGCAGAACAGAACTCCGAGCAGACCAGAGCAGATTGCTTCCGAGCAGAACAGACTACCAACCAGACCACCTTCCCAAGCTGCCATGCACGTTCTCCAACCAACATAAATATGTGTGAACTATGTCTGCATGTCTTCTCTCATTATTACACCCTTTAATGTACAGAAGTAATTATTGTTGGTTGTCTGGTTACAGTTGTAACTCTTCACATTCCTTTGTACTATATATACAATGACAAAGGTCTCGAAAGATAAGAAGACGAGACTTTCTCTGCTCAATACTTTCTCTCCTGTCCATTCTATCTTCTTCACAAGAACGCGTATCTTGGGCCAGATCCCGTGGCCGGGGGCAGAGCTGTCTTTGCGCTGGTGGGCGTATCTGGCCTTCGTCCCGGGCCGTGGGCGGCCGTGGGGGCCGGCCTTCGACGCGGAGCCGACTGCCACATGGTTTGGCTGTGGGCGATGCCGGCGGTGTTGGCGCCGCCGACGCTGCGGTTTGCCACGCCCACAGGAATGGCGGATGAGACCGGGTTGCGTCGCCCATTCCCACTTCTGGCCAAACATAAGAAACCGCTCCCAAGTTAGGGGCCCCTGGTGTGGTGGGGGTGGAAACTTGGAATGACGAGTGCAAGACAAGGAAGAAACCAGTGGTGAGGGAGGTGCTCTGCGGGTATGGAATTCTCGTGCTTTGCACTATTATGCTGACCTTGCGTGGCCAGCCACGCCTATTGCAGAGGAAGAGGAGCACTCGCTCACGTTTCCACATGGCAGCTGAGTCTTCACTTGGACCAGGGGGGGCCCCACGAATCCCGGCGCATTGTTAGGGTTAGGTCATGTGTTAGGTCACTAGATAGCAGCTAGACAATGTGGCCTTGGGGGATTTGAGCTTTGAGTAAGACTTACTGCACTTCTGTAAAGTGCAGTTCACATGGACTGTTTGCTAATGTGGTACTAAGGTGTCACATGAGCAAATAGTCCATGTGGTGATGTCACATGGACTGTTTGTCCATGTGATATGCACTTCTGCACTTTGCAGAAGTGCATTAAGTGTTTCTCTGGAGCTTTATTTGGGGGTATCTAGCGGCTGCCATATGAGAATTGCTAGCGTAGTCCTGGGCCTAATCATTTATGTAGATTCTTCCACCGGTATTAAATATTTTATATTATTTCTTGTACAATTATTTGTTATGTTTAATACGATTAAAAGTGATAAATGACGAATTAAAAATGATAAGTAATGTTTTTTGATAGGTAAGAATGATAAATAATTATTTAAAAGGACAAATAACTATACTATTACGTCATTTCAGATAAGAATATTAAACTCTTCATAAAATTATTTAATAATAATTTAAAATAATAATTAGTTAACTAAAATGGAAAATGACTATTTAAAAGTGAAAATAAATATTTATAAAAAAAGAAAAAAATAGTAGAACTTACCGGCGTGATCTACTGACACTTCAGATGGCGCTTGCTTCAAGATATTTCTATCCTACTACCAGGTAATAAGCATCTCGAGCTGCTATATATATGGGGTCCCTTGCGTTAGATTCCCTTGGCTGCGGTAGTCGGTTGCACACTACCCGATAGAGTTCTAGTTCTCTCTTTAGTGGCCAAAAGGTTCCGCTTGTTGTAAACTATAAGGGTACTCATGGAGATCCCGGTGATCAACTTGAAGAAGTTGCAGGGGGATGGTAGGGAGGAGACCATGGCGTGCCTTCACGAGGCTTGTGCCAAATGGGGATTCTTCTGGGTAAGCAACAACAAGAGTACTGTGTATAATTAAGATCACTACTCTCTCGTGGTGTTCTTCCTCTGATCTGTACCGTCAAAATAGTACTGTCGTTTCAGAACTGCAGGTTCAAATGTGCTGCTGCATCCCGTAGCCTGTAATTAACGTATACATAGTGGAAACACTACTGCAGGTGGAGAACCACGGGATCGACGCGGGGCTGATGAAGAAGGTGAGCCAGCTGGTGAACTCCCACTACGAGGAGCGGATGAAGAAGAGCTTCTACAACTCAGACATGGCGAAGGAGCTCCGGGATCGAGAGGAGCCCCTGACCGGCGCCGACTGGGAGAGCACTTTCTTCATCCGTCACCAACCAAACAACAACATCAACGACATCCCCGACCTCGCCGTCGAGCTGAAGTGAGTACATTAATTTATTTCGTTTTCTTCACCCTGACATCCCAAATCAACAGACCCATATATTAATGTCTAAGAAATCTCATGTTGAATGACCTAATAATTTACTTCAATAGAAATAGAAGGCATGCTTCTGCTTGGAAGCCAGAGAACTTTAAAGTTGAGAGAGAACTGTGAGCTGAAATTGATGAGCATACGTGCTTACGCTACAGTTTTCCTAAAAGCACCGACTCAGTGAAACTTGAACAGTGATCTGAATTGCCTTTTCTGATGCTAAATGCTTTCATGCTAATACTCGTCTGAGGAACAAAGATCATGGCTCTAAAACACACTGCAGGGAGGCATTCGAGGACTACGTGAGCCAACTGGTCAAGCTGGCGGAGACCCTGGCTGGCCTCATGAGCGAGAACCTGGGCCTCGAGATGGACTACCTTAAGAAGGCGTTCTCGGAGCCTTTCGTGGGGACGAAGGTGGCGGTGTACCCCCAGTGCCCCCGGCCGGAGCTGGTGACGGGCCTCCGCGCCCACACCGACGCCGGCGGCATCATCCTGCTGCTCCAGGACGACAAGGTCTCCGGCCTCGAGTTCCTCCGGGACGGCGAGTGGGTGGCCGTCCCGCCCACCGAGAACGGCAGGATCTTCGTCAACCTGGGCGACCAGGTGGAGGTGGTGAGCAACGGCGCCTACAAGAGCATCCTGCACCGGGTTCTCGCGCCCAAGGACGGCAGCCGGCTATCCATCGCCACCTTCTACAACCCCGGCGGCGACGCCGTCATCTCCCCCGCCCGGAGCTCCTCTACCCCAGCCAATACCGCTTCCAGGACTACCTCGACTACTACGTCGGCACCAAGTTCTCGGATAAGGGCGCCAGGTTCAGAAGCATCAAGGAGACGGTGGCCATGTGATGGTGCCGTACGTGCCTCAGGGTTGTCCCCTCCTTGCCTCGGCAGCAAAGCGAGAAGTCTCCCCTCTCTTGTGTTTTCTAGTTATAACTATTATATGTAATAAACTATCGGCAGAATACGTGTTCCGTAGGGTGTGCTTTGTGTTCTTGAAAGATGGGTGTAATATAATAAGGATATGATGTGTGTGTGGGTGTTACTTGTTTAGATAGTTCTCAGTTCTAGTTATCGTTTCCATGCATGAACTGAGGAATTAACCTCCACATTAACAACAAAATAGTGTTAATTTTAAGAAAGATCACCTGAGCCAGAATCCAATGTTGTGTTCGTATATTGATGCTAGCTGTTTACTCATGGCTGTTCTTGGAAAGAGAATCTCCACTTTTACTCCTTTCTTCATGTGCGCCCTTAAAATGCTCTCCTCGTGCCTCAACAGTTGATTCAGTACGCTATGAATACACGGACCTTTCTTTTCCATGATGTGTTTGGAAGTTTATTGAGAGATTCTAGCTAGTGACATGACCTTGCCAGGAACTTTGAGTTAATTATTCTCCTCATGGCCTTCAAAGACTGATTCGAGTGCTGAAAGCAAGTTTGACGAATTAAGACACCAACATGGGTTAACGAATCGACTGAGCCTGTTATATTTATATGAGTCTAGGGCTGGACACCTGTCAGAATTGTTTGGACTAAATTAGTCCGAATCGAATCAAAATAATTTTATTAATATTATTATGAGTAAATTAATTAGAAATCTTTGACTGTAACAGAGATGTCCTTACTGTAACAGGACTTAACGTATACTGTAATAGGTGATAACACTAATTGTAATAAACTACAGCTCTGTCAGAGACTAACAAATAAGTCAAAAATTTAATAGGGACTCTTAATTAATTTACTATATTATTATATTTAAAATAATAATAACTTTTAAAAATAGATATTTGGAGTTGAATATATATATATATATATATATATATAACACTCATAATATGTATATTATATAATAATTATAATTATAATAAGTTAGATTTATTTTAGTTTCACAACTTATAATTATAAAATCGAATTACCGGACTAAATCGATTGATCTGATTCAATTTTTCGATTTCAGTCCAATAATACACAACCCTATCTTTTGATGTGGGCCCAGAGGTTCCTTAGCTATGAGGTTGGGCTAATTAGTGGACTGGCAAATTAATGATCCCATTTATCTAAGTTTTAAAGAAGACAAGGAAGACTAGTAGAGGATGCTGAGCAAGTTGTATCTAAGATTACGTAAACTAGACGGTAATGAATTTGACTATAACAGTAATATACTGTTGGTTTTTTTCATATATAGCCCTGTTAAAAATTATGACTAGGTCATAATTTGTTTTATTTTTGTATTTACATTAAAAATCCTTAGACGAATTTTTTTGCACCAGAACCCTATCCTCACTTGTCGTGACGGAATCATTAAAAATCGTCAATAGAAATAGAGGGTGTGACCGTATCTTTTGTTAGTATATTTTATAGCTCCGTAATGGTAAGTGATGGCAGATTTAACAGGAGTATACATAAAAGAAGACGTCCCTACACTACACTATTAGAGTGTTGGTCTTTAACGGAGGGCTTGCATAAGAGGACAAAAGGATCCAATGAGACCAAGAAAAGGAGACTGGACAACTGTTGTCCCCATGGGCCAACCATGAGAAGAACAAATCAATACGTGCAGAAGTCCGGGCCCAGTTTGATAATGAGATAGAGGATCCAGCCCATTTTGGTAATCAGGAAGAACAAAATAAAAGTTTCCGCACACCCTTCTGCCGGTGCATCAGTAAGAGATGTGGTAGATTTTTTTACTTAATTTTTATTTTACTTGCTCGAGGTGTATATATATATACACACATACATGCATGCATGAATGTTACATCATGATTGAACAGATAAAGGAGACTTTCAGCACATTAAAAGTATTGAAAGAAATATTTTTATCTGGTCATTCGCATGATGCATCTATGTGAACATACATCTCCATGGAACTCGACATCAACTTCGGTAGCAGAAAGTTTTAATCTTTTCCACCGACCCTTGGCGGTGGTTGGATCTCTTGACTTCTCTTAGTTCACATAGGATAAAATATGTTCTTAGAATTACCCATCGTCAAAGAAGTTAGTGGCGGATTTAGAAATTTAGTTCAGTGAGTGTACTTTTAGACGTATTTTTTTGATCTAGTAGGGTCACTAATGATGAAAATTTACATCATTAATAGAAAATTTTCAATTCAGTGGAGTCACAGGACCCCACTGGTCCCAAGATGGCTCTGCCATTGAAAGAAGTACCCGCCCACCGTCTACCAGACGATGACCTCGGGTTTCTGGCACTTGTTCCGGTAGAAGCCCACCTTTAACCCCGCGGCATTGCCGGTCTCGAAGAGGACAGAAAGCTGACCCAGACACCACCAACCATGATGCTTCAAATTAAGCCATATTAATCTCTCTCACACTTGTTAGATAGAACGGAAATGTTTAATACTCAGGCGTCCGGTAAATGATTTGTCCGGGCATCCGTGTTAACATAGACGGATCTAGAATAGAACCAGTGGGGTCACGTGACTCCATTGGAATTTTAAAACTCTATTGATGAGTCTAAAAATTTCCATTAAAATAGTTTGGTTGAAAATTTTCCTAAAAAGAGTGACCCCACTGAAAATTTTTCTGAGTCCGTCTATGCTTGTTAATATTATCGCATTAGGCAGTGCCTTTGCTCTGGCATCCGGGCGCCCAACATTACTCTAGATAGAAACCGTGCAGACACCTATCGCTACCAACCCGCTATATCTAAGCAACCCGGCTCACCTAATATATAGATGACATTGCCCCATGTTATTGCTGTCGTCACAACTTTCTTTCCTCTTTATTTAAACTTCTGATAGCTCCCGGGTTCAACACTTCTACATGATACCAGGTTTGCATCTAGACAACACTGACATATATATGGACCGTCCTTCATATAAAATACAGAGAAGATGCTCGTGCCAGCTCATGAATCGTTTCTTTAATTATGGTCCATCTTGGCTTGTGGAGGGCACACGCCTTTGTCACTTTCGTCCCCACCCGACTGTGCCATCGATTCCATATTCCTCCGGACAGTCCATCTCGTGCAAACGATCAAGGTGTTGGTGGGTGGGCAGCGTGTTCATCAGACCCCACACGACGACAACGACGACGACCTGCTCATTCAAACTCCCTTTTTTCTACCCCCAGATGAGGCCGACAACGTTTTATGGAAAAATATTGCCCAATGGACGCCATCCAAGATAGAACGCGGTACTAATCTAGCTGCAGTCGGTGGGTTTTAATTAGGCTTTTAGATACACTTTGGTCCGAAGCTTCCAGACTCTTCTTTTTGTTAAAAAAAAAATCTCTGAGGTGTAAAGAATTGTATTAATGGGAGAAGTTTTCTTGTACTCCACGTTCAAGACCCTTATTTCTGGGAATCTAACAAAGTATGCAAATTTTTAACCAATAACCATAACCCTTTTCCATCGAAAAAAAGGAGATATGTTGGATGAATAATTTGAAGTAATTTTTTTTTAAAAAAAGGGGGTGGGCATCATCTTTCGTTTCTGTGCATGGAATAATTAATTAATGTTTTTGGAACGATGCGGATATTTAGTTTAGACCCAAAAACTCATGCGGAAGGGCTAAGTACGTGAGGTGATTAATTATTAGCAAAAGGTGGTAGTTCCGTTGCTAACCAAGAGATGTGTCTGAGCGGGGTAGCTAGTTCCAACTAGAGAAGGCAATGAATACTTACTTTGCATGATTAATCATTGCTTAAAATTGTTAAAAAATTAAGTAATTAGCAAAAACATTATTTAAATTTGATAATTTGAATGCGATGGTCAACTAATTAAGTAGATAAATAGCACGAGCAAAGAATGATTGGCAGATGTTACACAGATCAAAATGTTGGCAAAGTAGATCTATCAATAAGACAACAGTATGGAGGCCGGTCGAAAAATTGATAATTCATGATTAATAATTAGAATATGGCCAATCGAGCATATCTATATATAGCTCCACAATCTAATGCCACCTTTTCATCACTGATGCTGCACAAGTGAGGTCTAGATAAATTAATAGAGAGAGAACCATCAGCTAAAGTTAATTAACAGGAGTACTTATCAGAGGTTGTGTCAAAATAAAACAATTAACTCCTATTAATCTACCTGTGTTTACCTTATCTATGGATGGCTTACCTGATTACAAATTAAACAGAACCTGAAGGAATACGTACTCTGAGCAATGTTATCATTACCCAGAAAGAAAGAAAAAAAGAGTTGGGGTGGGGTGGTGGGGAGAAATCTCTCACCTTGATGAGGAAATCTGAGATGCCTTAAAGAAAATCTCTCACCATAATTCCTTTCATTAACCAAAGTTGGTGCAATTAAACTCTCACTTTCCTTATAACCTTACCTAATGAGAGCAACGTGTGACAGAGGTCTGTTGTGATTACAACATGCATTGTTTATTATTGTCACATTCTTGATGAACAAAATATATATAATCTCTTGTGAGTATTATCATCAAAAGACGTTCCAAGCTTCCCACGTACAACAAGAGCCATAGGTGAAGAAAACACATTAGCCGTACGGACACTGGCGAGCTCAACTTGTTCAACTCATCTCTGGTCAGAAGGCGTGTGCTCACCACACGCTTATCCTACAAAAAGGAATAGGGATAAGAATTAAGAAGTAGGGGATTGACGTGCAGAGAACGGCAGCGCTTCCCACCTCACCAACCACACACACACTCGATCGGATCACATGAATGGATCAGTTTTAAGGAACTTAACAAAGCAGATCTGAGGTTTCAAGGGTTTTCGTCTAATAACACATGCATATATATATATATATATAACACATATATTTAAAGGAAAATAATTGTTATCCGACCTTGAGTTAAATTAGATTATCCGGCCTAGATATAAAGAACCGGACCCCACATTAGAGTACTTACTATGTGACCCAGCCCCTTGTACACAATCATATTTAAATTTTGTTGACCTTATTCACACTATATATCATATTTATTTAAGACGAATAATATCTGCTGTGTCAAAAGCTATTCTCAGCAAAAAATAAAATAAAAACCGTCATCCCCGTTAAATCTTCTCTGCATATAGAAGTATCCTAAAACTGTTTAATAGGAAGCATCTATCGGACATTGGACTACTGTACACATCATGATCATGACTGTCACAGTGACATGTCATATAGTTTACTGTATAGCATGGGAACACCTTTTCGGAGCTTTGTCTCAAGTTCTGACCAAGTGCATTTAATTGTGCTTATTGGACCTGCATCTGTCACGCGTTTCCGTACATAAATAAGTAATTTACAAGATATTCTTTAATAAAAAGATGAAATAGAAAGCTCTTTTTGTAAGTGTGAAAGAATATATGGATTTGATTAGTTAATTTTTGGTATAGTACATTCTAATTTAATCTGACTTACATAAGAAAATTATAATAATAATAAGAGCAAAAATATGCTATAAAGATGTTAGAAAAAAAATTGATAAGTAAACATACATGTACATAGATGAGAACACAAATTTGAATCTAAAACCTAAATTATAGGATGGAATAGATTGCAAAGCCAGGAATAGAAAATTACACCAAACTAAAAACTGGGGACGTCGATTGGCAAGTCGCAAGTCCTTCTCAACTCATTCCAACGAAACTTGAAAGCCCAATATTGTTTTGAAATATCATAACCAAGAGCACGTCCACGCATGCCATGACGTGAGAGGACGAATCATCACAGTCACAGAGATGGGTAGAAGGCGATTGAGCTGGCAATCATCCCCTCTGAGCTGGTATCCAGAGCCAAGTCGATGCACATTAATTTTACAGAAAAACGGTTTTGTAAAACACACGCTAAAATGATATTATTAATAAAAATGTGACCACGTTGGTACTAGATGTCAGGAGAAAGTCAAAAATACTTTATTTATAAGAAGGTTGTGGTGAGAGGTGTGTTAAAAAATAGCGTTATTAAACATTTTCTAATTATTTTAAAAGACAGCTTCCAAGTGTGGGTATTGTTCGCCTCACATACAAATAATAAATTAATAAGTTTATAGTGATATGATGCACCTGGATTAATGAAACTTGGACCAAGCATAACGAAGAATGTCTAGGTAAGGGGTTCACTAGCTATAAAAAGGGACTGCTGGGCTTCGAGCTCTGCATCAGAGTTTGTAGCCACAAAGTTCTTCTCCAGGTTTCCGTCTGTAAGGCTGTGAGATAGAGACAATATGGCTTTGAAGCCTCAGTTGGATCAGTTGGTGGTGTTCTTGCTCCATATGGCTCTTCTTTCCGTCGTCTTCGAGACCGCAACGCCGCGGGGTTAAAGGTGGGCTTCTACCAGAAGACCTGTCCAAGGCCGAGTCCATCGTCCGGCAGACGGTGGGCGGGTACTTCGCGAAGGACCCGACCGTGTCGGCGCCGCTGCTGAGGCTGCACTTCCACGACTGCTTCGTCAGGGTAGAGAAAACAAATCGCTGCCGTGACCTCTCTTGCTACATATGTTAGATACGTAAGATCGATGGAGAGAACGCACGTACGTATCAAACTGAACCGATTCTGGTTCGCCTCGTGTTTGCCGCAGGGCTGCGATGGTTCGGTGCTGCTCAACTCCACCGCAGACAACGTGGCAGAGAAGGACGCAGCGCCCAACATGAGCCTCGACGGGTTCTTCGTCATCGACGCCGCCAAGGCGGCGCTGGAGCAGGCCTGCCCCGGCGTTGTCTCCTGTGCCGACATCGTGGCTCTCGCGGCGAGAGACGCCGTCTCCCTGGTAATTAATCACACATCTTTGCCGGCCTTCGGTGATACGCATACGCATATGGATCAAAGTTATAACCTGTTCCTTAGTCTAATCTGTCTCCTAAAACACACAGAGCCAGGGACCTAGCTGGCAGGTTAAAACTGGGCGAAGGGACGGGCGTGTGTCCTCCGCCGCCGAAGCTGTTGCAAACCTGCCTTCCTCCTTTGCAGAGATCAGCACACTGAAAGCACAGTTCGCAGGGAAGGGCCTGAGCACCAAGGACCTCGCTGTTTTATCAGGTTTTAACTGAGCAGCACTAATCTTTCTCTCCAGCACTGATCTCTTGCCTTCTTACTTGTCGGTCTCCATCTTATACTGTCTGGCCCATGTGGTGATCCATCAGGAGCTCACACCATCGGCAACTCCCACTGCAACTCCTTCAGCAACCGTCTCTACAACTACACGGGGAAGGGCGACGTCGACCCCTTGCTCAACCCCAAGCGCATCCCCGAGCTGCGGGCGCAGTGCAAGCCCGGGGACGCGACTACCGTGGTGGAGATGGACCCGGGGAGCGCTACCACCTTCGACACCCACTACTACCAGCAGGTGGCTGCCGGGAACGGGCTCTTCCACTCCGACGCCGCCCTCCTCCGGGACCCTCTGACCAAGAAGTACGTGTACCAACACGTCGGAGCCACCGCCAGCTTCTTCCGCGACTTCGGCGTCTCCATGGTGAAGATGGGGAGGACCGGCGTGCTCACCGGACACACGGGGAGATCAGGAAGAACTGCGCGCTGGTCAATTAATCTCCGAAACAGTGGCTCATCTCATGTGTCTTGTGGAGACCACTATTCCTACCCTCCGTACTCTGTCCGAAATTTGTCTTGATATCTGAGTTAAATGTGGAGACCACTATTCCTACCCTCCGTACTCTGTCCGAAATTCGCGCCTCTTGGATAGAGTTAAATGTGAGTTCTAGAGTTAACTCAAAAAGTGCTTTGGTAGTGGGTTAGAGTTAACTTTTGTGGGTTGGGGTAAAGTGTGTTAAAAGTGAGTTAACACACCTTTTTGTAACCCACCTCTAGAGGGGGGACAAAGTTAACTCAAGTGAGTTAACCACTTTTTCCTCTCACATCACAAGCATTAAATGCACATTAAATGCACCTTTTCCCATTTCCCAAGGTAGGTTAACTCACTTGTTCTTACCAAAGTGTGTTTTACAAAAGTAGGTTAACTCACCATATGATCAAGTTAACTCTCTTATTACCAAAGCAAATAATGAGTTACACATGTGTAACTTTGTACATGGGTTGGAGTTATCTTAACTCCAACCCATTACCAAAGAGGCCGAAAGGTTCACGATTCCTTAGAGCATATGCGGGATGCCCTTCGTCCCTTTCTTTGTAGTTTACGTCAAATTGTCAGCTTAATTAATCTGGGTAAATTTGCTACCAATCACAATAAAAAAAGATTTTATCAGGTTAATTAATCTGGGTATATTCTTCTCACTGTTCGTGATTTCTCCTTAATTAGCTGAAGTCTGCTTATCCAAAGCCTTCAGCTGATCATGCTTTATTTAAACGAACTAGATGCCGTCGGATTGGGCGACCCACATGCTTTTGCACATACACCGTTCTGGTTCATTAATGACCAGTACTTCTTGAGGAGGACCTTTTTTTTTTGTAGGGGGGGGGGGGGGGAGGGAGCGAGAGAGGGAGGGAGAGATCTACCGAGAAAGATTTATTACACTTATATATTACACTTTAAAGGTAATATGACTAGGTAATAACTTATGTGACACCCCTCATATGAGAAATGATAAAGTGACAATTTAATTGTTGGATGTCACATGAATTTGTTACTTAGTTATACATTACATTTAAAGTGTAATATACACGTGTAATAAATATTTCTCAAGATCTAATATATTAACTAATTTGAGTTACAAAAATTTTAGGGCTAAGAAGGAAACCCAAGATAACACCATCTTCATACATAAGACACCAGGAGGAAAGCAAAGCACCTGACATGAGGCTAGTACATGAAACATATGTGTGGTGATGTTTTCCTGTTTGGGCTTGAGCCAAATGGGTCTCCACTGAAGAAGATGGAAAAGACGAACGCCGGTGCGAACGGAAGCCTGCAAGACCAGAACGGAATCAGGGGGGCCCGGTTGAAAAACCGGGGAGAACCCTCCGATGCCTAAGTCAGTACGTGACTGGAGAGGCTTGAAGGAAATGTGGTTCTCGTGTGTGTTGCGCGAGGGGCGTGTGAGTATGATCACGTCGTACCTCTGCATAGAGGTTACCTGAGCCTTTTATAAGCAAGGGCCCCTTAGGTGTTTAGCAGCTGAAGCGTGCTCAGTAACAGATGGGCTAACGTCGATGACACGTGGCGCGAGGGTCATAGCTGTCTTACCTTGCTGGGTCATGATGGGCCTAAGGGCCTAGGAGGCTAGAAATAGCCTCCACACTTGACCCCCCACCCTCTCAAGTCTGCTCGGGTATGATCGTGAGCACTTGAGAGGGAAGATGTCTTCGTGCCTGCGGTGGAGCAGCTAGTCGATTGCGACGAGGTGACGTCCTGCCGAGGAGCACCTGTAAGCGAGGTGGGAGGAGCAGAGCCGTCATTGTGAGACCGAGCTTGCGCTGCCCTGAAGGCCTTCGAACTGAAAATTACTGTGGACGAATCCGAGAAGAAGGTCGTCGTCACGGTGCTTTACGAGACAGAGGCTCGGGGAGTGGTGGCGAACAAATTCGGTCCCGAACTCCAGACGGATCTGGAGCTCTACGGAACGACTTGCTATGAGGTCGGCAATCGGCGAGGGAGTATGCTCAGGAGGCCTTTGTCGCCACTCTGCGGGAGCATCGCCTAAGGACGAGGGACCCTCGCCTGGACGGGGTCTGCTCGGCGAGCTTCCATGCTGGGCGCATGCCTCACGATGCCGAGGACCTCAGACTGAGCTCTTTAACTAGCGTTGTCCTTTTTCCCTCTCTTTCCTAGTTGTGTTCTGTTCGATTCGGAATTCGTCGGTGTCTTGAGGCTCGTGGGTTCCGCGCAGGTCAAGCTGAAGAGCTCGTCAACCCGGGGTTGTACCGAACACCTCTGTCTTAGGACGGGTACCGTGCTGGTCTTCTGAGCTGAAGAGCTCTTGACCAGGGGTTGTACCGTTCTGCTTTTACATAAACCGATAGAACAACCAAGGGTGAAGTAGGACGCTGAGCAGAGAGGATTTTATAAATAATAAGCCTTTAGATTTACATGTCAAGTTCTCGGTATGGTTTTGCCGCCAAGGGTAGGCAGTTTGTAGAAATCTCTTCCGAGAACCCAAATGACCTTATAAGGTCCTTCCCGTCTCGGGGCTGTGGACGTCCCGTTTCGCCTCCGTTAGTCGCGGCCGGTTTGTGTGGCCCTCCTCGGCGGTGGTTCACGGACGTATCGCTGTCTCGTTGGCGATGAAGGACGTGCCGGTTGACCTTGTTGACTCCCCGTTTGACTGAGGAGAAACAAAAGGAACCGGTGAAGTATGGGATATGTTTGCGATCGCCAGGGCCTTACCTGTGCCCAAGGGGTTGCTGTGATCATGTCGGTGTAATGGCCTCGCGTTGCGGGTGATGGTGGGACCTCAACTTCTTCTCCTTCAGCCGACCAAAGGAGGAGAGCTCCGCAGTCTTCTACAGATCGTTCCTGCCACAGTAAGACACTCTATAAGACTCTAAGAAGTATAGAAAATGCTCAAAACGAAACAATACAGGCCCAAAAGGAGAGTCCCGTACCGGTTGCGGACTTAAGAAGAGGGGTGGCCAAGTGTTATAACCACCCTTCTTCCCTCCGTTTTTGGTTGGGAAACCCCTTTCTAGGTGTGTAGGAAGGTGGCCTACGTGCCTAGAGTGTGTGTGAACGTGAGTGTGACATGCAACTAGTAAAGAGAAAAAAGGAAGAGGAGAGGAAGAGGGGGGAGTTGATCCTCGTGGTTGATGTTGCTAGCTCCTTGCAGAGGTTCCTTCAGCTCCAAAGCAGCCTTCTTGGACGTCCCAAGTATTGAGAGGAAGAAGAAGATGAGTAGTGGAAGGTTGGGTGCAACTTTCTCTCTCCTCTCTCAAAGCATCAGCATATGGACGTCCAGCCTCCCCCCCCCCCCCCTTGCTTAGAGGGGCCAAGGGACTATTATATAGACAGTGAGCTCGGGGTTGAGAGCCTTGGATGCTCAAGTGTGAAGAAACACACTTGCACACATGGCAATCTTGGTGTTTAAGCTCCAACCAATGGGGAGAGGCCAAGTAGGATTTTTACTAGGTCAAGGGAGTGCCAAGGTGGCCCATATACCCGTTTGGAACGGTCCCATGCGGTGCATGGGCGAGTGAAAGGCACTAGTGGGCTATATTCTCGAGTTAGTTGCGCAGACCTGGTAAACGATATAGACGTCAAGGGATCCTGCCGCCAACACCATGCAGACGTCCATGGATGTGGACGTCAGGATGGGTCAACGTCAAGGGGGATTGCCGTCAACAAATAGTCGGCGACCATCGATGCTGCCGTCTACATGGCATCCAAGGCTGGTCAACAGATGGTCAAACGAGACTTAATGGGCCAAAAGAGCCTTGCGAGAGATGGGCCAAATCGCACGTCTACAGATGCCCCTCCGAGACATCCAATCTTGCAAGGGAGCAGAGCGGACTGAAAGGTTGGTGTCTCGGTAAACAAAGGACGCGGAGATTTAATGAAAGGGCCATCTCCGAGGATAGGAATTCTAGCGAACCAAACGAAAGAGTCAGGCTAGAAACAAATGATATATCGTCTGAGAGGCAAATAGGGGTAAGAAAAAGGGTGATCTACCTGTGTAACTACAACTGCGACCCAATGGCAGGGTCCTTGGCATGGCCGTGTCGGACTTTGACTAGTTTCTGGCGTGTTTGAGTCAAAGTAGTTGTAATATGACGGTTGAATCGGGAGGGTCTCATAACCGGAGCTCGTGGGCTCGCTGGCCTAATCAGGACGTCGGTCCTGAATTTAGGAGGTCATGGAGACAAAGAGTTGGTTGATCTCTCAAAGGATTATCAAAAGATTCTAACTGGAATCACATGCTTGGAAAGCCTGAAGTCTGGAATTAAGCTCGCGGCTGGCGAATGCTCAAATGAACTCAATAAGGCTGGAATGATCATTTGTGAAAAGCACGGTGGGACAAGTGGAGAAGGGGGCAACAAAGACCCGATATCGACTTGGATAGTCATGAAGGACATACTGGTAGGCTACCTGAGCTGGGGGAGCCATGGAGCAATCATATGATTGAGGAAAATCACCATTTCTTTTTGAGCGTTAGTAAGAGAATGTTAGCAGTGAAGATGCATGCTGGTGTGGGTTGCCTATCTAAAAATGCAAGTTAGCACCAGAGGAAAATTCTAAAGGTCATATGAATAACTGAGAGATCGCAAACCTATCATGGTTTTTGGTGAAGGGGAACTCATGGTTCACGGTCGCCAAGTTATTCGCCTCTAGTGGGGTCCTATGTTAGACATACCTGTAATGCTCAAGGTCGCATGAGCGTTCTGAATTTTTGAAGCGCAGCCTGTGCTTAAAATATCTGCAAAATAACTTGAAGCACAAGATAAAAGATAATGGCCATTACGAAAAATCAGATATTTAAAAATATCCGAGGCCTAAACGTCCACATCGATGGCCGCCAGTACACATGTTAACGTCCACATATGTTGCCGTTAACACTACACTAACGTCCACCGATCTGGACGCCTACTTGACAGCGGATCAGACCGAAAATATAGGTGATGGGAGTCTATGAGGTCTCTTCCATCCCCTACCTCGGTCCCTCCCTGCTCCTGCTGCGAACCAGAGAGTTGAGAGATGGAAAAACACAGCGACATGGCCTCTTCTTCGACCGGACGATCCACAGGCGCGAACCCCGGAGTTCTGAGCGAAGTTTCGGGACACCTGAGCACGCGTCTGGCTAACGTGGAGGTAAGCAATGATTATTTCTGCTCCTTCCTGGGCTGAAAATGCCCCAAACCTTTTTCTTACAGCATTCCTTGATGCAGGAAGCTCCTGCCTTCCCGAGCCAAGGCCAGGTACGGGCCTTTTCCTGGCTTATGAACCTGATGAACGCGATAACCCTAGACATGCGGAGCTTCATTGGGCTGTGGAACCTAAATTTCATGGTGGTGTTGGCGAAGAACATGAAAGACATGTGGTGGGGGTTCAATGCTTTGGGGGCGCTGATAGAGAGATGGCACCCACATACACACACCTTTGTGTTCCAGGGCTTCGAGGCGAGCATGTTGTTGGAGGAGGTGGAACTGTTCCTGGGATGGCAGCGGTGCCTGGAGTACGATGCAACGACTCCTCTCCTCCCGTGGGAAGAGATCCTCGCGGACATCGTACGAGACAAGAAGGAGGTGTTGCGGATGACGAACAAGAACGGGATCTTCCTAGACCGGCTGGCCTGGTGGTTGATCCAGCATGCGAGGGAGATTGGCGGAGAGAGGGAAACTCGGGGATTGACACTCTGCCTGGCTGGAGTCTTCTTGTTCCCCACGAGCGGCGACTTCATTCTTTATGATCACGTTGGAATACTTTCTCTGCTGTGGCACGGGCAGTCACTTGCCCCTGCAGTGCTGGCCTACCTGTACAGTTCGCTGACCACAAAGAGCCTAGGCGGACGCACATGCAGGAGCTTGTTCCTGCTTCAGGTATGGATGGAGGCTCATTTAAAATTCGATTTTGCTGATGCACAACCTACCCCCTCCAGAGTCTTCCTTCGGAGTTCAGTGCATTGTAGCAAGGCAAGGTACGAGCCAGAGGATGAGATCAAGTGTGTGACCGCACATTTGAAGGGCAGAGACGCTTGGAGAGATCACTTGGCATTTCTGGTAATGGATGACTTCATCGTGAGGCCACTGTTTATGAGGACCATTGAGTTTAGAGCAAGGACCAGGGAGGACAGAGATTTGTGGCTAATTGGAGCTGATCGGATGGTGGTATACCAACCACATCGGTGCCACTGTCAACTTGGGATTCCATGGGGAGTTCCAACTCCATCCAGTTGCACTGATATGATAATCACCGGGAAGAATGAAAGGATGATGAAGAAAGCTATGAAGACTTGGAAGAAATACACAGTGAGCAAGAAGGTAGGATTGACAGTGCAGGAAACGCCGGAAAACGTATGGCAGTATGAAGATTATATTGACACCATTTGTCCCATTTCATGTGATTTCTTTATGGCCCGTAGGGCAAAATGATGTATCTTCCTGTTTTGAATAAGTGTAACACAAATTTGATGAATAAAAGTGAGTTGCGTTTGTGTTGAATTGGCTTGAATTGTTTGACTTGTGGAATGTGTGGAATGAAATGGCCTCAAAAGATTCAAAGGAGTGTGTTGTGAGGACTGGGTGTGAGGTCGTTGGCGTCCACATCGATGGCCGCCAACCACAGGTAAACATCCAGGACCCGTCGCCAACCACGGAGACAGAAGATAGACGTCCACTCAGGTGGTCGTCGACATTCAAACTAGACGTCCAGACATGATCGTCGATCAAACTTCGAGGTCTGATATTGAAGAGACATTGACGTCCATACCATGGCCATTGACGGTACGTCAGCGGCCAGGGCTTGACGCCAGGAAAAGTTAAACGTCACGACCTTGACGTTAAACCTGGAAACTGCCTTTTTTTGAACTGACGCCTTCTTCCGGGCGTCTCTTCACCTTTCAAACGCCGGGAGAGGAAGAACCGAAACACCGAGACCTTCACCTTTACTTCCACTTCCTCTCCCTTCAATCTACAACATCCAATCTTCTTGTTTCAACTTCTTCCTAATCTAAACCTACCAACCGCAGACCAAAACCGGAATTCTCATGAGGACAAAGGGGAAGCGAACGATCCTCCGTGCACAGCGCCAACCGGAGGTGGAGGAAGAGGAGAGGGATGATGCGATGGGGGATACGGAGGAGGAGGAAGAGGCCGGGCCATCGGCGGCCGGCGTCGGCGGCGTTAGTGAGCCGGAGGGGGAGGAAATGGCCGGAGAAGGAGGAGACGAAACGGAGGGGGACATGCCCCGACGACCCCGGGTAAGTACTCCAGACCCTAGAACTCCATGTGAGTGTGATTGTAGAATCTGTGGAAAGGGGGAAAACAGGGGAAGTTCTGTCAGTTTAGACAGGAACTTGACGTCCACATCGGTGGACGTCAAGCTCTTGTCAACGGCCACCCTATTACCGTTAAGGTGATCTTGACGACAAAGGGGTGGACGCCGATGGAAGAACTTAACGGCCAACAGCGGACGCTGACTTAGGGTAGATGGCATACCCCTTGCCGCCAACTTCCGATTAACGGCAATCGATGCTGACGTCAAGTTTTCTGTGTTTTTTGCTGGGCAAGGGCCGAATGAGGAGTAGGGTGACTTGGGACCTGTGTTGGGCATGGTATCGGGCGCTGCCGGAGGCCCAGCAGACGAGGATTTCCCAGATGGGGTTCGGGCATTTACTGTCGGTGCGTCCATTCCACGTGGACGTACCGTACCTTGAGGCGCTGAGGGAGCGATGGGAGGAGGACTGCAAGGCATTCATCATGCCTTGGGGTCATATGATACCTACATTAGAGGATGTAGCATATCTGACAGGACTACCGGTTCAGGGAGAGCCGGTAGTGGGACAGGAGAGGAGTGACTACTATGATGACATCGTAGAGTTACTGGGACCAGAGTTTGTTGCGGGGAGGAGGAGACCGATCCGGAGCATCCTGCTCGGATCGTTGTCGGAGGCGGTAGGCCTGAGAGGCAGGAGGAGAGGGCCTTTGGAGACTCTCGAGGAGTTCTATACGGGAGTGAGGGGAGCACTGGATCTGGGGGACAGGAGTGAGGAGCGCTCGATCCGGATCTTCGTCACTTATCTGTTCGGGCGGCTTCTGTTCGCGACGCAGTCATCTCAGATGAACTGCAAGTTCGTACTGCTTCTACGAGACTTGGCGCAGGCGGGCAGGTATGCTTGGGGCGCCGCGATGCTGGGACACCTCTTCCCACTTCTCCCGAGCAGCTCGCGACGTTCTCAGAGCACCGGGGGCTTCACCCCCTTCCTTCAGGTACACAAATTTCTCTTAATGCTCATCATTGATTTTTTTATTGATTAACTGCCTGACTGACCATTCTTTTTGCTGCCTTATAGATCTGGGGGTATATGCGCTTCCCTATGGGGCGCGGGACACTTGCAGAGGGGCGCCAGACAATGGTGCCTCTTATGACGAGGTGGGAGGTGGCCCCGGACCCCAGGGTTACCGATAGGAGGGTAGGGGACGTGCGGGTCGCACTTGACCATTACCCGCACGAGCAGGTACGAAAACCTCAACTAGCTCTTGCATTCTTTCAATTACTGCTGCATTTGACGTTATTGACCAGTGTTTTCTTGTTCTTTTCAGGTAGTGTGGGCCCCCTATGTGGGGGAGGCGGACACCTCACATCCGGCGGTGGCGGCGGGCCGGCCCTTTTCGACCGCCATCCCTTCTTACTGTGCCTCAGGAATGTGAGGTGCTGTATTTGGAGCTGGTGGTGCGGACCTGGGTGGTACCAGCGCCATCGAGGTGCCTTATCGGGAGAGAGGGACACTCGCGCCGGCAGTTCTTCGCTGAGACCATGACTGGGGGACGGATCACGGAAGCACCGTCGCCTACTGGCGCGAGGGCGGTGAGCAGGTGGTTCGGCAGACGGCCCTCCTCGACAGTTCAGCGTACATGAAGGATTATCAAGCACGGTACGCTGGACGACTCCGACTTGATTTCGAGTGGTAAGTGAACTTCTAAACTTCTGTTGGCTGAATTTGAATTTGAATTGATTCTAACCTTGAAGTGTGAATGACGGATGCCAGAGTCACAGGCCGCGCCCTCCTAGAGGGACGGCTCGCGAAGCAGGAGGGGAGCTGGCGAGGCTCCGCACGAGGTTCGGCTTGTAAGTAGCATTAACCCTTGAATTTGATTTGATTTGATTTTGAACTGTGACTGACTAGGGTCCTGTGATGCAGAAGGAGCAGAAGGAGGAGTTCGGAGGGCTCGGGCGAGCCGCGACCTTGGAGAGAGCTCGTCGGCACAGCTGGCGAGAGGGGATCTCTCCGACCCCTGCAGGACCCCTGGACGGGTTGTAGGCGAAGGTCTGGAGTTGGAGGCTGAGGTAAAAGGACTACCACACCCTTCTGCAAAATTGATTGATTGACTTGACTTTGACTCTTTATGGGCAGCGGGAGAGGAGCGAGAGTGACGACTCTCCAGGCGCAGATGGAGGCTCTGCCGGTTGGAGATGGAGACAAAGGTAATGCACCAAATTTCCCCTTTCCAGGCATGCGTACATAACTAACACCTTTGCATTTAATGTGCAGGTGGCGGACCATGGCGGCTGCCATGGAGGAGCTGAGGGATGACCGGGCCACCATGAGGGGTCGCCTGCCGAGGCCAGGGAGAGAGAGAGAGGCCGAGGCAGCCACGGGCGCGGATCGCCACGAAGTATGAGATTCTAAAGAACGGGGTGGGAAGAAGTGCGGGAGCAGCAACGGCAAGCCCAGCAGGCGATGCAGCGAGGACCAGATCGACGTTTGCCTCCCTCGACGGATCGTGTCCTTGGGGGACCCTCCGTGGTGCGAGGAGGGTTGCAGCGACCGAGGCGTCGACGGCGTCGAGGCCTCCTCTCCCAGACGGCGTGGGAGAGGGGGAGGAGGGGAGGTGAGTAGCTCACGTAGGCAGAGGCCTAGTGAGGGAGAGCGAGAGAGGAGTGAGGAGCGGGGCTCCGGTGTATTCCAGGGGTATGCCCCTGTTATGACATGTACATGGACTTGATTATCATAGTGGAATATGGAATTTTATCATTCTGTGCACTTGAGTGGTTGGTTTCTATTTCTGCAATCCACAATACTTAAAGAAAATAAGTTAGTGTAGATCTGTCTTTAGCCCCTTGCCTACGGTGTACCTTTCTTGAGATCTGGTCAAGGGACTAATGTCTAATCAAAGATAGGAATAAAATAACTGAAAGGGAAATATGCACATGCATTTTTTGTTTTGTTTTTCTTGATTTTTTTGTTGTTTTTGTTTTTGATAAGAAAATAAGGAGAATGTTAGTATATACACATGGTACCACTATTTTTTGTTTGATTTTTTTTTTTTGAAAATAAGAGAGAATATGTACAATGTGAAATATATACATCAAAAGACTCTTTTGTTGTTTTGCAATTTTGTATTTTTTAGATTTTGACTCTAAGACCACATTCATCACATGTTGCGGTATAGGGTTTACACGATCTACTTAACCACAGAGGCCAAAAGTAAGGAGGGACGTGCATGAATTTTGATGTTGGAAATTACCTAACCTTCTTGATATTTCCACTACGGAGGATCTTATACAGCAAATTGCCCTAGAGGGAAGAATGGGAAGAAATGTATAGGAAGTCATGTAGGATAGTTAGACTACTTTTGTTTCCAAAACCGACATCCATACTAAAGAGACTTGGTCAACATTGTTTTCAGGAGATTTTTTATTTATTTCGATTTCAGGGGGGAGGTACGTACTTTTTGCTACCTCCTTGAGTTGGTCAGCCTTTTCCGGGTACGTACTTTTTGCTACACTTTTTGACCTTTTGGCTCTTCTTTTCCCCATTGAGGCTTGGTTTAGCATTTTCTTGTTTTTCTTTTATTTACCCTATTTTTTGAGACTTTTGCCCTTTAGATGGGAGCGGATGGTCCCCTACTTGTAGTTGTTCTACCTCCAGACGTGACGAGTGGGGAAGAATAGGAGAAACACATTGACCAGATCAGACTATCGAGTCTATTGTGATTTCCAGCCAAAGGGCAATATCTGAACATCGTGTGGTGTGTGAATAAACCCTTCCTTACTAATGACCAATTGGAAAAGTAGGAAAGTAGACCCACCTTACAAGTGATGAATGGGATTTGACGGATGATTGACGACTAAGGGTAGAATTTCTTGAGGTAGACTGCATTCCAAGGGTGCATTAGTTCAACTCCCTCGGCATCCACTAACTATAAGCGTTCCCGAATAGGCCTCTTTGACAACGACAGACCCTCCAAATTTCTTGCAATTTGCTCCTGGGACCTGGTGCTTTTAAGATTTTACGCTTAAGGACCATCTTACCCACTCAAACTTTCTCTCAAGAACTCGTTTGGCATAAAAACGTGCAATTCTCTGACGATAGACTTAAGCATGTCAGCTGCTATCATTCGCCTTCATCTAAGAGTTCAAGTTGTGCCAACAAGGCTTCCCGACGTTGATCAGGATAAAGTTCGGAATCCAATTGAACTCTAAGTGAAAGGACGAAGATCTCATGGGGAGTATCGCATTCGATCCGTAGTCAATGCGTAGGGGTTTGCCCGTAGGAGTGCGGACGGAGGTGCGATAAGCCCAAGAGCATCAACTAAGCGATCCGGGAGTCAGCATTGTTATAAGATCTGCATGTTTTCTTTATAATTTTAATGAGAGTTGTATTAGTAGCTTCGCTTGTCCATTACCTTGTGGATAAATGTGGATGAATGATTGCAAATTGATACCATATTTACCACACATGTCGCGGAGCTCCTGTGAGGTGAATTGCGGTCCGTTGTCGGTGACGATGTCCCGAGGCACGCCGAAACCTGCAAGAATGTTGCGCTGATGAACTTGAGGACGTTGATGCTTTGACTTCTATGAATGCTTCTGCTTCAGCCCACTTTGTGATGTACTCTGTGGTGGTCAGAATGAAGGACTTCTTCCAGACTTCTCTGGTTATCCGCGAGTGGACCAAACCACATCGAATGCCACATGGCGAAAGGCCATGGAGCAATAAGGGATGAAGAGAGGAAGAAGGAGCAGGATTTTGTCACCGTGTAATGGCATTTAGCACAGTGACGGACGAAATGAGTGCAATCTTCTTCCATGGTGGGCCAGTAATAGTGTCTTAGCAACTTCTGGGCAATTGCTTACCGTTAACATGGCCACCACATTCACTAGAGTGAGCGGCTTCAAACACATTTGAGACTCGAATTCATCAAGGCAACGGAGATAGACCCCGTTGAGAGACTTTTGTAG